>JBBMOY011125219.1:0-10547 GCA_037951405.1 Platydemus manokwari
TATTATTATTATTATTATTATTATTATTATCATTATTATTATTATTATTATTATTATTGTTATTATTATTATTATCATCATTATTATTATTATTATTATTATTATTATTATTATTATTATTATCGCTATTATTATTACTATTATTTTTATCATTATTATTATTATCATTATTATTATGATTATTACAGTTCCTATTATTATTAATATTATTATTACTATTCTTTTTATCATTATTATGATTATAATGATTATTACTATTACTATTATTAATAATACTACTATTATTATTTTTATTATAATCATCAGTATTTTGTTAAATTTATCACCGCGATTATCATTATTATCGGCTTTATAATTATTAATTTAACTTTTATTTTACAGGTATAGTGTGTTTCTCCTAGTTGAATGCGATACAACGTGCTTATAGACCATCATGAAGTTAATTGTAGATTTGTTCCAAATATTCATTAAATTTCTCACCGCAACCATTCTAGTAATATCGATACAATATTCACAATAAATCTGAACTTGTCTCAATCGTTAAAAGCTTTATCGTATTTGTTTTCAAATGGTTTTTTTCGATTTTTTTATTAATGGTATTCATGTCGCATAGAACTGTCTCACAAAAATCAAAATCATTATAAATATTTTGACACATTAAATCATCAACATGAACGGTTTGATTTATCATCAAAATAATTATGGTTCGTGTAACTGATAGTCAACAATTATGAATTAAATCGATTGGAAAAATCTACTGAAAATTAATCCCGAATCTGTTGTTTTGTCAAATATTTAATATTTTGCTAACGAAAATACAGATTTTTAAATAAATTCCACCAAAAAATACATTCAGGAACTCATTTGATAGATGAAAACGTCTACTAGAAACAAATGAGTCTGCATTTGTAATGAGATGGCCATGATTTTATTAATATATACTCCTCTTACATACAAGTTTAGAATTATTTCTATGAACGTAAATATCGGTGTTTGCGTTTCTGAAAGCAGTGAGCAAAATATTATCTTATTATCAGATATTATTATTATTATTATTATTATTATTATTATTATTATATTTATCAAAATTTTCATATGGGTATAATGATTTCAAGGATTATTTAAATAATACCGCTAAGGATTATAATTATTCGTGATTATATGTTTAAGAATTATGCATCCATATCCCCACTCATGGACAGGGAATTATCCAAACTTATTAGTCCTGAATCGATGGAGCTATGATACAGAAATTGTAAAAACTTCAGTTATTTCTTACAATGCCTCTCAGAACAATTGTCAGCCTAACTCCTATCTTACATTCAAATGAAGTAATTTCGAATTTTTTATACGAAATTAGCCCAAATAATTATAGCTAATGTTATTTTGTGTCCACTCTAATGTTGTCATACCCATGTATTATTCGATTGGTTTTCATTGAGTGAGACGTTTATGATTTTTCAACTTTTTGATTCTATTTATGAATACTGATCTTAATTGGAATAAAAGAACTCATGCTGTGTTAGTTTATTAAATTGTATGATGTAATTAAAAATTTTGTTTTTTCAAACCTCCTAGAGTTCAATACAAATCATTTTATGTAACAGGAATCAATCAAAGTCACTCTGGCATTGGAAAAATCGGATTAGAAACTAATTATAGGAGCAATTTAAAAATATTCACATTTAATACCAAAATATGCTTCGATAATTTTAGTTGAGGTAAATAATCGATATTAGTGTCTCAGACTATGAATGACTACTGTTGTATAAGTCGTATATTAATCAATATGGTTATATTTAATTTGGTATAATTAATGAATAAAAGCTGCAACTATCAACTTTGTTGGTATATTTAGTAAATCTTAGACATAACATCGAAATAAAAGTAGCTTTCAGTAAATTTGTAATTGAAATCAATATAATAGAAATCAATATAAATCTTAACAATAGTGGATTTATCATAGCAACATAGTTTAAACTATAAAAATATGTAATCCATTATTTTCGCGGGGTTTGTTGTTTCTAGCTTTAAAGTTATTTATCACATTTTTAGCAATTCCTTTCGAGGTTTGAGATTTTCATACCTTTATGTTGTTTAATAGCATTTAAGAATAGAGTTGATTAGAAAATTCAATCAATAAAGTAATTCGTTGATCACAATATTAATTGTATTGGGTTTGATAATTTTAAAGATTTTCCACTGGAACACTTGTGGATATTTTTTGGTTCCGCTTGGCTGGTGAAAAATAAATTTAAAATCACTTCTCTATTTAAGCTTTGAAAAATGAAATCGGAGATTTTATATTTTCACAAAATTTAATCCAAAACCAATTCAATTAGCAGGAAATGCTTTTAAAAAACAGATATTGAATATCTCAATCAATACCGATTATTTTTACTCTTTGAAATCTAGCAGCGGGCACTCGACATGAAAATGTGTCGAACAGAAATTCCACGTGACTTTCAATATGTTTTGTCTGTTTAGAACTTTGAATGGTGGAATATTTATTTGTTAGACAATTCAAAATTTTAGCTGGATTTATTTATTTTAAATTCGTGTTTATGATTTTCAACCGAAAAAATATTCTCCCAGTTAGATTCTTCAATTATAGAACAATCTTCGATTTGTACTTTTGACTTTCTTGTGGACATTTTTCTCTCATTTTAGCAACGACATCTGGAGAAAATCTCGTAATTAAAGATAAATCAATTTTCCAAAATCACTGACAGAGAAAAGGCACAAAAAATCTCATTTCCAAATCGAAAATCGAAATTTTTTTCTCTCTGAAAAAAAATATCAACCGAAATTGCCTGGGAGGAAAAATGGAAATTTTAACGATTATATTTTTGTATTTTATATATAATTTTTTTTTATATATATATACGTGTAGCAGGAAAGAATAATATATAATTCTTTGTACAGAAAAATACAATCGATATGACTTACTTGTGGCCGGTATCGATTCAATGATTTTCATCAGCAAAATCAAGAGAAAGATTTCCCGAATCAATCCTTTCATATTTTCACTCTGAAATTGAAAATCGATCAAAAATTATGGAAAATGAATTTGCTACCAATCGTCAATAAATCAAACAATAGACTGTTCGAATACTACTGCAAAATGGCATTTTTAGAACTGATCTAACTTAGCATCGTAATTGATTGAGTAACTCAAACAAATGAAAACCGTTATTAAATGATATTTAAATTCACTTGCTATTGATGTTCATTTGTTTATTTAAATATAATTATTGATTGGTTAATAATATGTAAATAAATAAATAAATAAATAATACAACTCACCCGAAATCCGCCGATTCAAGGATAAATTTTCTGTTACAATTAAAATGATTTTTTCTTTTTTTCGTTGATTTTTGCGCTTTTCCAAAACACAGAAAAAAAATAATCGAATGATTTGAAAATTATTATTTAAATGTATATTTTTTTGGTGAAAAATTATGATTTTTGCGCCAGGCAACCAATCAGAAATGGAAAATGGATATTGAAATTTTATTCGGTACCGATTTTTATGGATGTCTGTGAAAAATTTCCTCCGTTTTATTTGACGATAATGTCAAAGCTGATGAAATTTTCGTTTGGAGGGATCAGTTGGAGAACTGAAGTATAGAATGTTAGTATGGCCAATTTGCCTGAATCGATGTCAGTGTGTGCCTTTAGTGTGCTTGTGTGCGTGTTGATTAGATTTCCAATACAGGTTTTTCCGATATGTGTGTCTAGATCTGTGTGTGTATGCGAATTTCACTGAAGTAATGAATGTGCGTGTGTGTGCTTCCAGAGTGATTTCATTCATTATCTAGTTTTATTTTTTTTCTGTTAATAATAAGCGGACTGCCAAGCATGAATTAAATCAATCTTCCATTCGCGCTATCCGGTCGACACGGTGATTATGTTAATTTGCCATATTATAGTGATGCAATTGGGCGGGAAATGTAAATTATAGTCAAGTTGAAAGAGATTGATTTGGATTTTAATCAATTTTTGATGTTGCGGAAATCAAGTATCTATCAGGTTGACGTTCGATAGATAGGCAGAAGTATAATAATTCAAAGAAAAAGTTTCTAATTGTAGACATAAATTTTATACGAAATGAAATTATTTTTCAATGTAGAGAGAAAATATGATCAATTAAATACCGATTGGAAAAAAATTTAATCGATATATTTGTAATTATTAATTTCATTTCTAATTTTTTTTGGGTTGGGGGGGGGGTGAATTTTTCCAGTTAAGCTTATCATTTGATCATATGATTCCTCTTCCATTCTATCTCACTCTCTTGAGTATCCTCATTCTTTGGCCAGAAATTTTTTTGTCGTCGTCATTTTGAAGTAAATCTTAGAGATTCGTATATGAAATTACCATTTTCCAAATTTGTCTGCCATCGAAATTTGATTTGCTCAATTTTCGTTTGGTCTATGACGTACAATATTGATTTTCTCTATCAGAAGAATTTCGATTGGTGATAGTTCTGTCAAAGAGAATCTAAGAATATTTTCAGGAAAAAAATAATAGTGTTATTTTTTGTCACAGTCTTGTCAGTGGTTTCTGTACTTTTGCCATCGATGGGCAATTCATTCGACTTATAAGTCAATCGATTTGATTTGAATTTGTAATGATGGAAAATAAATAGATGATCAATATGGCCAATGGGATATTTTCAGAGAAAATATAAATAATATCCATTTTGTTGTCGATGTTGTTGTGGGAAAAATAATCAAAATATTTATCATGAAAATAAGTTGTGCTAACGACCACATGGGGACAGAAATCAAACATATCCGATAATCTTTATCGAGAGCCGCCTTTTTATTTTGATTGAGTTTTGGTTGGTATTTATATCATCACATTTATTTTGGTGGTTTTAATGGAGGAAAATAATATTTCCCGTCGCGAATATTTATCAATGAGATTCAGATCCGGATGAATAATGTGTATTCCAATGGATTCCTTTAATAGTTTCTCTGATTGTTTCTTTGTTTCTTTGATTATTTATATTTTTTTTCATTTCAATTTCTTTCATGTGCTTCTCTTGATTTTGGTTATCATTTATTTTTCTGTATTTAGACTATAGCTATACTGATCGATCACAAAGTTTCAGATATGAACATCCATCTCAATATATTTTGATCTCTATTATCCCATGTTTGGCTCGACACATTAAATATTTATATTACTTTATCAAAACTCTTTCTAGCTTACACTGTTCTCCCATAAACGGAATGCTTCATAAAATAATTTTCAATAATAATAAATGCTAGGTGAAAATGTAAACCAAGCTCCCAATCCTTCAAAAATAAAATAGAAATCCGAATATAGAGATGTGTTCAGAGAGTCGTTTGTTAATGTTTGTAAAGAGAGACTTTATCAATCGAAAGAAAAGAAAAAGTCCATAAAAATCGATTTGTTTGTTATGATTGATATGGTTATATGGTCGAATTGCTACAGATGTTCACATCCAAGTTGTGTTAAAATTTCAATTGATCCAAACTTTACAGTTGCATAAGAAGTGTGCTTCTCTTATAAAAACCAGAAATAATAATCGAATAAAATTCAATTACGGAAAAATATTAATGTGTAAAAGAAAATCATACGTTTAACACATGAAATTTATTTGAATTTTCATCAATAGATTAAGTTTGATGCACGTTAAGCTTGAAAAGAATGAAGAAAATGTGTTCAATTATTAGATAGAATTAACCTTTTGATATCCCGCAGTGTTCGATATTTTCTGAGAGTTTGAATGGGTTTTAAGGATCATCAATCAATGATGATAGTTAATAGGCAGAGAAAAGATTTAGAGAATGTTTCAGAGATCTAACAACATATTCAGTGAGATATTAGTGATAGGAAAAAATTAGTGAAAGAATAACAGAATTAAAGCAGTCGACAGCGACTTCTGAAATTTTAACAAGACGGACTCTATTAAGCAAATCCAGACAGCTTTCTATAAACATAACATTAAAAAAAAACTATCACATTAACACCTACTCTTCCTATGATATAGCAAAGAATTAATTCCTAAAAAACGGGTAAAACCCGCATTCAAAAAAAACATTCCATTTGTCTGTCTTGGATTTTTGAATCTCACCTCGCTATTGTTATGTACGGCTTTAATTCATATAATTTAAAAATTCTTCTGTGCATTGTTTTAGTCAATAACTATCTCTCAGTTCATTCCTTCTCCCATATCGAAATTTGGTTTCGTGCTTGTTACTGGAGTTTTATCTATGTCCTCTTAGCAACATATTAAATAATATGATAATGTTTTCCCTTTATTTAATAAGACTCGTTTTATATTAAATACGTGCTTGAGAATTTTTCAAATCGAGCTCATTAAATAATTATATTCTGTTGTTTTACTGGATCATCGGAAGTGATCTATAAATGCGTCGATTTTCTCTTAATCATTGAGAACTGAGTTCAAAAGCATACAAATAACATCTTTATCACACGGTTTCTGAAATGATTATCATGAAATCCTTTGAGGTAATCTTTAATAACCACATTTCTAAGGATTTAAATAAAGGTATTTCTATTGACAAGGTATTTTCACAATACTGGTTTTGAAGTCACTAATTTTATTCTTTATTTGTTAGGGATGCTGGATTACTTATTGAATAAGGGACAGCTCTGACCAGTTTCGTACTCCTTTCAGTATGGAATAAGGATTCCAATCAATCCACATACTTGTGAATTCAATACTTTACTATCACAAATCACTTGGTCCACTGAAACCTATTACAATGGTTTTTAGGTTTCATTTGAAGAATAAGAAAGATTTTTACTGCAAATAAATGGCTGGACATCCAGAATCTTGAAGAATGTTATCAACCGGTCAAGTGCAAATCGAATAAACATATAGAATTTTATATGTATCTGCCAATTTGAATTACCGTATTTTCTGGACTATAATGCGCACCCTAACTATGAGTTGACTGATTCATGTATTAAATAAAATTTAAAACGTATAGCAAGATTTAATGTTCTTCATCATCGAAAATATCACATTCGCTTATATTAACATCATCACCATCTTTTTTTAATATTCCAGCCTTAACACAACCTTAAAAAATCTAAAAGTCCTGAAAATACAGTAATATGAAATTACGAAAGAACTATATAATTCGAAATTGGCACTACCTTCGAAAGGGTCACGAAATCGATAGACATTAAAAAAAATATAATTTCTAATATTGCACAAGTTTCGAAATAATTTTAACTCGCGATTTTATTGGTGTGGGAATACACAATAATGAAAATCCTACAATGACTTGCTTTACAAGTTTCTCCCTATTTATTAAAATAATATAATTAAATTAAGCCTGGAGAAAATTTTATGCATTATCTACCATGTCGAAATCATTGACCAAATACGCCTTCTGTATTAAATAATTAATAATCTACGGGCAGATTTCGTTGTAAAAAAAGACATTTCACATTCAAAGAACACGCTGATTCATTGGGCAGCGTGGCATAGCAGCTATCTCACTTAATTTAAGGGGTGTGTCTAAATCCAGAATTTTACATAGACACCGATTTTTGAGATAGTAAGTGTAACCGTTTTCGCTGTCGTGACATCATTATCGTATCTTTGTCGGAGATTAATTGGCGGACAACGTACCATCAACTTACAATGTCGATTTGGACAGCTTGTCACTTCAAGACGTCGGTCATTCAATTATCTGAATCACAGAAAGGTCAAATAACGCTTATAAATATTTCTGAAGTTAAATTGATTTATTCTAAAATATCCGCCCTAACTATCGATTAATAATAAATTGGAATTAATAATAATAATATTTATAAAAATAATATAATCAATATATAAATGAAAATATTAAATCGAATAATAATAGAAATAATAGTATTAATAATAATCATCATAATCATAAATATTGAGAATCCATAGGAGACTGATATTTTTGTAGTCTTCTCATCCAATCAAAGCTTGGCTATCTTTCATTGGTTCTGACTATTTTTTTAAGAATGATTCTTATGGGTGATATTAGAATCCATTTCCAAATCTTGTATAGTCAGGATTTTGTCCAATTTTTGATCAAGTTTGCTTATCTAGGCATTCATTTATTACTTTTTTTATAATATTAATGAATCTATTTAGGTGGTTCCCAAAATGTTTTTGATTTACCTTTTACATACAGTGCATGTAAGAACTTTCTCAACATTATCTGCAAAACTTTCTTCGCTGAATAGAAAAATGAGAATAACGAAGTTTTCCTGGTTTGAAAATGAATTTCTTTTGTCCATATAAAGCTCTATTTATGCAAATCAATGAACCATTGATCCATACATCGAGATGCACATAAAAAATTATAAATATCTTTATGATAAAACACTCAAAGTAATTATCATTTCCTACCCTATTTAACCTTGTACTAATCCCAAATTAAACCAAAGTTTAAAGAGCGATTTATAAAGAACCTTTCTACCAGATTTACCATAAATCTAGTTGATAAGCTTGTAACCATGGTAAGGTTGTTCTGAAAAATTATAAGACATAGTAACTAAAACAAATCATAATAAAGTACCAAAAGATGTTGAAAAGAAGGAATCTGTTGTGAATGGTTCAATAATTAAAGATGATTTCGGACATAAAGAGAATCACAATCCAGATTGAAAAAGCAGAAATGAACCATTCATAATAAAAACGAAACAAAAAAACAAGAGTTTAATCTCTTTGGAATTCAAAGCTCCAGGTGACAATTTCTTCGACCAGATTTTTCTCCTACAGACATGTAATCTATTTAAGAAAGTAATAGGTCGTTTATCCCCATTCATTACATTATCATATGGAAATTTATCAGTTGCTGTATTGAGAACTATTCCATTTCATTTATCAAAAAAGAGTTCCAGTAGACTTTGAACTTGGCATTCAAGGAATTGTTATTAAAATTTCAAATTTGAAGCCAATAGATCACTAATCGATATATTTAGAAAGAGAGACCCATTTATCAAAGAGCAGATAAAGCTAATGATATGAAATGGATATAAAATGAACAGCAATTAAAATAAAACAAAATCTAAACACTGGAAATCAATAGACCGACTGAATAACTTACCGAATTTCGATCTTTCAATCAAGAGATAAACCAAAGAAAAGCACGATTGAGAAAGATAAATTAACACAAGTATTGATTTATTTAATACAATTTTAAACCAACTGAAAATTTTGAATTAATTTGTGAAGAAATTTTTCAGCCAATTGATATATGATTTGTTAGTAGCGGCTACTTCACTTACAATTGATGTTTCAACAAAAGAAGTCATTGTTACGATTTTCTTAATATTTATTTAATAACAAATCAAACATTTTTCAAACAAATTTCTGGAGAGCTTTTTCGTTTTCAATCTTCATCAGGTATAGATATAAATAATTAAATGACTTTGTTTTAAACAATCAAATATAAATGAAATTTTAAAATATTAAATTCCATAATTTATTAAATTATTTTATATCGAAATTAAAAATTATTTATATTTAAATTAAACCTCACAAAGCGCTTATTGAATTGCGACACAAAATTATATTTAACTAAAATTATTTAAAAAAATTAATATATATAAAATCGGATTATGAAATCTTTAATATTCTAACAAATATAATATATAATAATAAATAATGAATAATATATAAAAATAATATATAATGATAATATGTGGTGATTATAGATAATATATAATATTATCATATAATTGCAAAATTAGGAAATTAATTTGTTCTTCATTTCTAAAGTTGTGTCCCTTATAGTATACAGATGTACAGTACATTAATCAATAAATAATTGGAATTATATAGATATGTTTATGTTTCCGTGAAGAGTATAACCCTGATAATTAAATGATTTCCTATAAGTTTCACAAACATGAAAACAGTTTCAAAATTTCCTTAAGAATACCAACAGAGATAACTTCTGGCTATTTTCATAAACTTCTCAAATGTCAGGTACCGAAGTAAGTTATTGAAAATACTTCTAAGCTACTTACAGCTTATGCAACTAGACTTGTAAATAAAGACATAATGTCCTTATTAATCATTTCACCGTATTAAATGGCAATAAAAAGAGTTATCACCGCTCTTTAAATACGACATTTTCAAAGCCATTCCTTCGATGTGCTTCCAGTTCACGTGATCACATTCGACATGATCATTACTATTTACAAATTCGAAATTTCTCTTCTTCTAACCTTTATATATATTATACTTTATTATTACTCATTTCCATCTTTATAGTTATTACTATTTATTACTATATTATTTTATATTTTAAATGTTTTTATTATCTTTCTATTTATACTTATTACTTCATTTCTTATTACTTTTACTACTCTAAGTGAATTCTGAGGCCTACCATAATATATAATCTTATTATAAAGATTAAAGGAAATATTAATTGCGATAATAGTAATAATATTTTTCAGAAATAGTGAAAACAAATGATAATAATAATAATAATAATAATAATAATAATAATAATAATAATAATAATAATAATAATAATAATAATAAT
>JBBMOY011125330.1:0-10546 GCA_037951405.1 Platydemus manokwari
TTGTATAGGCGTGGAAACAATGTATGATTAATTTTATGATTAATTTGAATATCAGTGTCAATCAATAGACCTCTTTCCTTATTATTCTTATTATCTATATTTAACACCAGACTTGTTGCCTCTAAACTTTGTTGAGACTTAAAAAAACAGTAACCACAAATTATTTTTAGTTGCTATTAGATATAGAATTATTATTAATCCTATTAACAACTAGAACTAAGCTACGAATATTAAATAGAGTAAAAATCGGGTTTAAACACTAAAATTTATTATCATTAAATAATAACAACAAATCGAAAGGTTTTTCAAAACACGGATACAACAATTCATGTAATTTTACTTCAAGATAGAGGTTGATTCCAGGAAAGATTATGGTTAATAAACTCTTTCGACTTACATTCGGTCTTCCATGGATTAAAATTATACATAAATAGATTCTACATCACCGGCACTTAATCTTGGCTTGTTATTATCGTGGCATCAAATGTGGTCACTACTTTTATTCGTCAGAACTTATAAAGGAAAATGAAGAGCCACTTCTAGAAACACTACGATTATTTATATAACGCACTGCATATAGTTTTCATTTATAAAGGACGCTTGTTACATAGTAAGTAATTTGTATGCGTTATTTTATCAGTCTTATTTTATCTGTTTGTTTCAATGGGAAAATATGCGAAAATTTATTTTAAGAGATTTTATATTTTTTAATTGGATTTTCTTCCAGGAATCGAGAAAACTATTTTATAAAAATTGTGAATTCATGAAAAATAAAATATTGCAAATTAACACAGAAATGTCATAATATAAATTTTTCAAGAATAACAATAATACACTTAATTGCAAAATTCATCAAATATTTTTATACACGATAATTATCAGATTATTATCTTCGGTAGACCCATTTCAAATTGTTAATAGTCATCAAGCCTCCAACACTGCAAAGATGAGGTCATCAACCCAGATCGGACTAAGTCAGTAAGATTGGTCATTAAACGACAGTAGGGAAAACTTTTACAAATGAAATTTCCTATTTGTTGAAGAGTTTATTTATTTTAGACGTTTTTTTTATTGATCAAAAACCGAGCAATCGAAGGATCTTATAATAATCAAACCATTTTCAAGATACGAAAACTGAGAACATCAATTAATAACTACAAAGTTCAAGTTTTAATAAAATTAAATTGTTAAACAATATATCGACGTGCGGTTATTTTGGTAAGTTGATTTGAAATATAAAAAAACTGAAACATATATGCTTGCACAGTCTGGTTGACTGGAGTCGTTTTGTTTCCGAATAACCTTACACCCTTATGTATAACGATTGTGAGGATTCGAATCAAAAAGATTAACGTACAAAATTTATTAACGACCATAAAAGACTGTCGGCTGTTACCAAGAATGGACTCTTTCTATAATGATCCCAAACAAACTAGATCAAATAAATTAATTAATTATTTTAGAATATTTTATTAATTTTCCTTTTTTTAATAAATTATTGATGATTGTCTTTTAGAAATTTTCCAAGAATATTTATTCACATTTCTTTAAATTGTTTATTAAAAAGTAAAAACACCATTTAATTTCAAAACAATTTATTAAATTTGAAAAACTACGTTAATTTTCGAATATTTAAACAAATCGAATATCCGAGATTTATCTAACTAAAAGTTTAACTTTTACATACACAATAAAAGGATAATTATTATAAAAAGAGATAATTATTGAATTGAAGTCTAATTCACAAATATTAGGTTAGCTAAGCAATTATAAATATTAAAAATTACTCATGAAGTACGTTGACATTCTATTATGTATGTCTGCTTACCAAAAATTACAAATGAGCAGTTTATCATATAGCTCCACACAAGAACTCTTAATCGAATATAAAATATGTCACTGGGAAATGGAAATATCTGCAAAGTTAAATCTGCTTAAGTTTAGAAAAATGGTTCTTTTTAAATATGATGATTTCCCTTATACTATTTAATTTCCAAATTTATTTATAATAATTGTTTTACCATATTTTACCTTCAAATTTAATTTTAGATGAAACAATAAAAACTCCTGAAAAACAACAATCACAATTTAATATTGATTCAATGTTTTTATATAAATGTTTACGATTATCCGGATCCACAAATCACTTTGAATAAATTACATCACCGTATTGATAAACAAGATCTTGAAGATATTAGATCAGTATAAATGATGGATCCCGATTTTACCAGTCTATAATTAAATAATAAGTGGCATTTTAAATATTAACTTTCTGTTCACCTTGTGATTGTTGCTTACAGTGTTTCTGCATTTCGGTTGCGGAATGCAAATAAGAAGCAGTTACTCTTATTAAATCTTTTCAGTTCTTCAACGACCAAAATCCTGGTCTTCCATGGGCTATATTATATTTGGCCTCTTCAAAAAATTCCTCATCAATTTCAAATACGATATTTCGGCTGCAGATAATTTTCGATACCACATTATTTTTTTATAGACATGTTTATAAATACTTTTAAATACTTAGTTTTCTTTTAATAAACATTAATCAAGTTTTATGAATGTTGGTTTACTGTTGGAAGTCATTTGATAATACCATCTTTATGGTCCAGGGCATCACATATATTTTAAGTTCAGAATGTTGAATAAGGATGTCAAATTGTTGAATCAAAACCATATTCGAATAAAATTATTCTAAAAATATTCATTAATGGTCCATTTTGGTTTCATGTTCAAAAAGGGCGCCTACTATTTTTCAGTAAATTTCAATTTGACCTAATTTGATCCGTATTTCAAATAAATAATTTTTATGAAATTTTGAAGCTCTAATTTATATAAAAAATTTTTCAAACAACTGAAATTCTTATTTAGTACAAAAATTAAAAATGTTTTTAATAATTATATTTAAATATACTATATAGTTTTCCTGAAATACATTGAACAAATTGAAATTTATTTTAACATACCTTATCGTAACTTCAGTCAAAATTTTTTATAAAACAATCATAAGGTTTGCAGATGGATGATAGAGTTCGAATAAGCAGATATTTGATAGTTATACAAATTTATTGACGGCTTAAATTAAGAAAAGGGATCCTTTTACCTACTTTCGTAATAATGAATTTTCGACAAGAGATAATTTTATAATTTAATTTAATATATAATTGAGATGTTTGATTTATTTGTATAATTCAGTTAATATCTCACTGGTTAGGATGTCTAATAGCGACAAAACATGGTTTGAAAACCAAGTTCCTATTCCAAAATGGTAAAAATTGAGAGTATTTCTCAATTTGCTTTTAATGTTTAAAACAGGGATCCTAACTAGTTTTCAACAAATTTAAATTCGATCTACTTTGATACCTTTTTCAATTAATCAAATTTTAGTAGATTTTTAAGATCCAGCTTATTTAATATTTTATATCAAACAACTAAAATTCTTGATAAGTACTTAAATAAAAAAATCAAATTATTTTTAAAAGAATTTAATTAAATAAACTATATAGTTTTTTTCAATACATTCAACAAATTTAAACATTAATTTTAGCACCCCTTTTCTAAACTTTAGCCCAAAAAATTTTAAAATTGTTACCGGTAATCATTTGAAGCATTTAAAAAATTACAATGTTGTTATGGTGGAGTAATCCACGTAAAATTCTTGGGATAAATAAGTGCGGCAGTAACAAAATATTATTAATATTTCTTGTTACAATTCACTAATTTATTTCTTAACCAATCATATTTATAGATCAAAACATATGTTGTATTCCCATCAATTAAAATATCTCGAAAAACTTCGCAATTTACTTATCGTTTAATTGACTAATTAAACTACCGCAACACCATATTGATGATGATATGATTAAGAATTTCGTTTTTTCACATTCAGACACAATCTAATTTAATGATTTGTCCAATCAATTATAATGACTTCTCATTGAATTTGACTTAATATTCAATGAGACAATGACAATGATTAACATCATTCCGTACTATCATCACATCAACCATACCAAATATAATCAACATCAAACACAGGCAATTTCAAATAGCGGACACTTGGTGAAATATTTTTAATTCTTATGAAAAATTATTTATGTACACGTTCTAATTAGGCAAAAAACAAAAAATTACCGGAAAATGTTAACAAAAATCAACTCCACAACTCGATATCAAAAACTCCATAATCGTGAACATTTTTCATTTCTCTATGAATAATAATATTAAATAATAATAATAAAGCCATTTATAATTTACTGTCAAAAATGTACATGAGCGAAACCAACACATACGTTTTCTACAAGCGAAAACACTATGATATCAGATGTCCATTTATATATATAACCATCATTATCTGTGTATCAAACTAGCACCAAATATTTGTACAGAGAATAGAAAACTTCATACGATTTGTTTCTTATTTATAAAACATAATCAAACACGAATAATATCACACGGAAAAATCAATTCAGGGTAAAACATTTGTTTCATTGATAAACTTTATACGTACATAGATATCAAAAGTAGGCACAATTTCCAATATCAGGTTACAACAATGCTCTAAATATCATTAATAAAATTATAACGCGTTTGCCATCGGTATTTATATAGAACGATTATCAATACTATATATCGCGTTTAAGGAGAAGAGAGAAGATATATTTATTGATTTATTGCAAGGCAATTATTGACAAAACTAATGCACATAAAAAACCACATCGCACTTCACTTGAACAAATTGGAACTTTTGTTTTCCTGTTGGCATTTCTCTAATTCACTAATTAAAAGAGTCGGGTCGATCGGTAATTTCTTTCGCCGTTTCGGTACTACCAAAACCTTTTCACAGAATCTTTTGAAATCTTCGACAACTGGATCGTATACGTCTTTATCTAATAAGATAAGGAGGAGATTAATAGAAACAAGTCTACATGGAAATCTAATTACAATCGATTTAGTAAACACAATGCAAACATCTGGGAGGTAAAAGATGAATGAAATATTTTTGGGAAATATTTATATCAAGGAAATTATTGATTTTTAATATTAATAATAAAAATTTATTATTATTTTATGATAATAATAATATGAACAATATTATTATTAATAATATATTAAAAGTTAAAAACAAATCGCCCCAAATGTAAGAAGAGGTTTTTCCAGAAATAACGCTGAAAAACAATGATCGTCTTATATTCGTATGCTTCGGTTGTCGGGAATTTTCGTGCATTAACAGATATTTTATCATAAAAATATGCAAATATGATTCGCCTTATATGCAGGCCAATTTTCCGATTTCTTATTCCAAATTCCACAGAAAAATTCCCAAATATCATTCGTTAAAACAACACATAAAAATATAGGACATTAAAAATAAGTTATATAAAAAATAAGTTAAGTCAAAGAATTAATTTAATTTTTAGAAGTATTTTTAAGATAACTTACCACATAGAAGCCTATGATATCAGCATAACATTATATTGGCAATAAAATTTGCTAAATGCTTTTAAAATTTATGTTATCGTTCCAATTTATGGGAAAAGAGAAAACAAATATAAGCGGCTTGTGAATGTTTATTAATTTTCATTATAAAATGAAGCACTGCAAACCCCAGTAATAATGGGATAGAGAGATGAAAACTTTATTGATTAAACCAATCAAATCGTTAATAGTTCATTTATTTGACAAAAATTTAAATGACGAAAACAATAATAAAATCAAAGCATCGAATTTTTCAGCTTATAAATGAAATATCGATGAAAATGTCACAATAATATTGATATCTAAAACTTAACGTTGGATAGATTTCAAATATAGTGACAAAAATAATTATAATAATGATGATATATTGAAAATAATTATTATTATGAAAAATAATTAATTACCATCCTCAACATATTGACCATTTACATCACAAGTTTCCGTCGGTAATGATTCGATATTAGATGAATGATATTCTTCTTTATTCGTGGATTTATCTTTCAAAACGGCTTTATTCGACTTCGATTCGACCTTATTATTATCCAAATCACCATTTTTAATGGATTTACTGCAAGGAGTATTGGATGTGGAGAATCCATTGACATCAGGCGATGATGATGATATTGTGGTTTTGGTTACCTTTTTTGATGTTTTCAAATTTGGGATCGAAGGAGACTTATCTTCATTATTAGGAGGCACAATTGGCGATTTTGCGGGTGGTTTCAATTTCAATTGTGCTGCTTCAAACTTATTTAATTTGGATTTGGATTTTTTCGACACCGGCCCTGTTATTTCTGGTGTAATTTGAGAAGCAGTCTCAGTGACCTCATCGTCTCCATTGATAAATTTGACAAGAGTATCCACATCTTCTAGTTGTAATTTGACAAAGTTTTTATTTAACGAATTATTTGTCGATGATGACTTTTTCGACTGAGATTTTAATTGACACTGTTTACGTTTTTGGAGTTTAAGACGTAATTTTTCAACGACATTTGTGGCATTTCTAGTATGACTTAAGTAGTTCTGTTCGCCAAACATTTCACATTTGCAACAATTACACACTTTGCTATTACCACCAGCATTCTCTGCACCAGTACTGCTGGAACTACCGGTTTCTGATGAAGAAAGATTGTTGTTTATATTAATATTATTAATGGAACAATTCTCTTGATTCGAGTCAATATCAACATTCATCGTCGAAATACAATCATCTGGTCCTCCACCACAAGACTCATCATCGGATATTTGCTCTATAACGATTGTCGTTTGTTTCGTGTCGCTATTCATATTTCGACATGAATCAGCAAGCGATTCGATTGAATCAATTCCTTTCAATTCATCTTTCGAGCCGCCACGTTTATAGAGCTTGTTACAATATATACGACACGTTTTGACAAGAGCATGTAAATGTGGATGAGCTTTATCGGTCCCGGATGAATTGTTATCTGTGTTTGTTCTACTACCGAGATACTTTTCAAATTCTTTGAGATTATCATGGATTGTCGAATTTGGAGAAAGTGTACGGGAAAGCTCTTCAAAATCCATTTCAAAATCATCATCCTTAATTCCAATCAATGTTGGATCGAGAGAAAAGTTTTCATCGGTGAAATTAGGACATATATTCTCTGAATGTTTATTGCCGCACGTTGCCGAAGAGAAATAGATATGTTGTTGTTCTAAATCGGATGGTTCGGGGAAATGAGTCGTTGAATGACAGGGCCGCCTATCATGAATATCGAGACCTTTTTTACATTTATCCATTATGGAGCTTAATAATGAGTGTAAGCTTTCTGCTGACTGCAGACTTTTTATGCAGTCTGGCACTGACATGTGAGTAGTCGAGGAATTCACGGGATTATCTAGTAAAAGATGTTCGTTCTCTGCTAAATATTTCTCGTACAATTTGTTGAATTTCTCAATATCTTCGTGATTCAATTCACCATTATTCCATGAGTGTTCTTTATCGTTAAAAACAAATCTAAATTAATTCTAAGATATATTACTGTTATTTTTTATGTAATACATAAATTTTATATATTTAGTTAATATTCTATGAAAAGAACATCAGATTGTCCATGGAATATAATTTTATTCAGAAATTTTGATGATTTTAATGTAATTAGATATTAAAATTATTTTTGGACATCAACCGATTATATATATATATATATATATATGTGTGTGTGTGTGTGTGTGTGAAAAAGGAAGTCTTCAAAATATCAAAAATTGTAGCGAGATGACATAATCTGATAAACACACTATAAATAAATATACATATTCTATATATATACATATTCTATATTGTTTAAAACAACACAAATTTTCAAAACATATTCCCACAAAAAATTATGTATATAATCAATAAGAATATTTCCTTTATCAATGATTGAACTGACAATTATCATATTTGGATATATTGAAAATACTATCAAATAATATAAATTTACAATCGGGTGGGACTTTACAAAATGTAGGATGTTAAAATTTATTTATAGTTTCGTCTTATCGAAAACAACTACAAAGCATGTTCAACCTAATTACCAGACTCTCTGATTCGTTTGAGTAAACATATGATGATATCATTATTAATTATAATACAATGTACCTCATAAAGTATTGAAATTATTAAAATACATTACAATCATATAACTTTTACTTACAATGTTAAAAAAAATCAATTAGTTTTAAGTTTGTTTTTATGTTGTATGAGATCAAAACATAGTAATGAGCCAACAACACTGGTACTGCTTGTATCTAAAATAGTTACATTTTCATCGTCAGAATATTAGATTATCTATATTTGTGATATGATAAAATTATCTGTTTTCTGATAGGTTAAAATAATTTATAAACATTGATTATTATACTAATAGGTGACCAACCAATAATGTTTTCTATTATATTAATCACAGACATTGTGTCACTCATATAATATTAGTATATATGTAATATAAAATTATGAATATGTGATGAATATTATACAGAAATCATTCTAATTGCAGAATTATTTCATTATTAAATCAGAGATTGAATCAAACCAATTACTTTACACACATGTCCATTCCATTCATTAAAATTCGATGAGTCTTGTTATAAATTCCATTCTCCAAAGACACAATAAGCTTCAATATTTCAGTATTCATCCAAAAATTAATAGCAATCAAATATATTTTTTATTTAGTTGTTAAAAATAATTTTACGGAATAATTCTAAACAGAAACAATAATTCATTAGAATGTAAAATTACATATCCATCTAAATTACTAAAGGGAAACGTGAAATGATGTTCAATTTTAGTTTAAAAATAATTATATATATAATCAATTGATTGGGTTAACGAAATGATGTTCATGAAAAAGAACATTATGATCAATAAATATATTTCTTAAGAGATTTATTAATTTAATTAAATGTTGTATGAATGAATTTAATCTATAAATAATCCTTAAATAATCCACATGTTACGTTTAGAAATATTACTTGTTATAATCATGAATTCATGAAAATTGTTGTATTTTTAAATGTTTGATTAAATATACCCCAAAGTTTATAAGCTATATACATTTTCTTAGCTTATATTTTGTATTTTTTCCATTTTATATTTCAATTTAAATATCATTTTTCTTAGAATATACATCGCGACACTCACTTGAATGATAACAACATTTAAATAGGCAAAAAATTCCTATATCTGCAATGACATTGAAAATCGATGAGATGTTAAAGTGAATGATATGTAAGGGAACGATTATAAATAAAGATGATTGGATTGTTCAGCACATAAATTATAATTAATAGTCTTTTAGTAATGAAGTTCATTTGGAGACAAATCTATTTGTACACTATTTTGGTCTGTCCCTCAGTACTGGTTTAAAAATTGTCATAATAATGATCGTCACTATTGGTCTCTAATTTTTAATACATCCAGTAATCACAATAATTTTAATAGTTTTTAAATAAAATGACAAATAAAAAAAGATATTGTATAATTTACAAAAGATTTCCTTATAACATATTGAAACAGTTAAAGATAGAGACAACTCTAGTCCCCACAAATATCACTTGTAATTATAGGCGAATCCAAAATGCCTCATTGCTTGTATTCAGTTTTTAATTAATTGTTTCTGGTCTTTTGGAAATTTCAATTAATATCTCTATTTTTCTGGAACATGTGAGGTTGCATTAATTCAATTCAATCAAGTCAAGTAACAATGTCAAAAATAATATTTTTGTAGCATTATGTTATTTTATTATAAATCAACAAGGAATACATGTACTGAATTAACTCATTTTTTTGCAATATTGGACCTCCACCATTTTCAACTATAATTACTCAAGTACCATTTTAAATTAAAAAACTTAAATTAAATCGATTTTTACGGATTTGTAGATTATAAGGCGCGAAGGATATTATCAAAAAGAAATTCGAATCTCGAATCAATATATCAAATGTGTGCATATACGAACAAGGTCATGGAATCTCTTAGAGGAATATAATCGATAGATCGAACTTCTAAAATAAACCTAAATCTAACTCGGTTCTCTTACCTACCATCTCTGTCTCTTACCAATCTGGTTCACATTAAGATTGAACACAATTCTCCTTTTTAATTATATATAATACAAATGCAGTTAAGAATAAAATCCCAAAAATAATCGCCAATGAAATAATCAGTTAAAATATGAGCAATTTCCCATACAATTCTGAATTACTGGTACACAGACTACTTCTGCCTGTACAATAGTATTATATACATATACTGCACCTATGAGCACCCAATTATACCCCTAAAATCATACACTTGATATCTATATAGCGTGTAATGTTAAACTATATAAATTATTTTTTTAAGTTTATCTTTTCTCATAGCATTGAGTTGGAATTGAAGATGTTTTATAAAATTTACAATATATCGGATCTATTTTGTGGTATAATTTACAGTCAAAGTATAAACACAAGCTAATGTATACATTCGTTATATACAAGTTTGTATAATCGATATCCTCAAATAGAGCAAAAATTGATAAAGATCAGATAAAATTATAAATATTATTTTAAATTCAAATGGTT
>JBBMOY011125441.1:0-10546 GCA_037951405.1 Platydemus manokwari
TCAATATTATTATTATCAATATCATAATTATCTTTATTATCGTGTTTATAATCATTATTATTATCACTATTATTATAGTCAATCTTGAGATCAATTACAGATGCCACTGTAGCTCCATTAAATACGATAATATTAATTGCAAACTTAATAATTTGACCAATTTAAATATCTGATGGAAATTAATATATTTTAATAAGCGAAAATTCTATTCAATCAATATCAACTTACTACTGGTATTTGACATGTAGGCGTTATGCTGTGAAATATCATCGCAATATTTACAAGTACAATTTGGTTTGTTTTAATAAATTCGGACTTAGCAAGAACTATTTCGATTTTACCGCAACTTTAATTTTTTATTTTATATTGATAAGATCGCGATACTCAATCATCTGAGACCATTAAATTTAAAGTCCAAAATTTTCTATTTTATAAAAATAAATAATTACTAATCGTTAATAATAATTTTTTATTATTTTTAAAACTATATATTTTGATTAGCTCGGAATCAATCGATCATGTTTCATGAATCTTAGACATATTAACTAATCACATGGTAAACCAAATTGAAGGCAATAATTTAAAATTGGAATATGAGTGCTCTAATTTTATATCGTCAAATGAAACATTCAGAACTGTATACAATAATTAAATCAATATTTTTTTAAGTCTCATTAATCCTAACATTGCTTTGCGATGTTCACAGACAAGTTTCGAATTATACATCAATTGATACAGTAACACTTCATTCTATTATCCATTGGTTGATAACAAGGCAAATATAACTGAATCCTTTAATCCACCAATAAACGAATTATCAAATTATTTATTCCAACTCCAAACCCATACACTCATGATTTGAAATTTCTATAAAACTAATGGGTATGAGCACTGCACACACATGATAGGATTGTTTGTCGATCGATAAACAAACTTTATAATAATTTTTAACCTATAATTATGTTGCGTATTAAAATTAAAATTTATTAATTTATAAAAGAAACAAATGATCTATACAGCTCTACATACGTTTGTCATGAACCGGAAAAACATTAACAATATCTCGGTAACATTTTTGATTATCTATTCGGCATAAATAAAAAACGATTCACTTGATAAAAAGGGAGAAATTATACAAAATAATATATTTATGCCATAACAAAGAAAGTAATTTCTCATCAATTTTGTTGAAATACAAAATAATTTTTGAAAAATTTATCTTTGTTGCCTCGTTTTATAATCATTACCGAATCAGCTTGTTTAAATTCACATTCCACATTGTGAGGATTAAAAATTAAAAAAAAAATTATATTAAAAAATATGAGGTTGTCTTAAATGAACTTTGGCATCGCAGAACACGTCAAACATTAATAGTGTATCTGCTTACAATGCTAATGCGCTGTAGACATTACCATATCGGTCACTTGGTCTCTCAGAATCAAAGGTTAATCATGACAAATTCAAAGTCACCGTTGAGTCTGACTCAATTAAGAGTGCCTATAAATTGTCACCGAAGTTTAGTTTAACTAATTAAGTTCAAATAGGTAAAGTAAAGAGGTTTGACAAATGAGTTATGTAAGCCGCTCCTATTTTATAAAAAAAACGCATCGAAAACGAACTGAAAAGACTCGGCATTCAATTCTATTCAAAGACAATTATTTAAACAAAATAAATAAAATTTAATATCAAATAAAATTCAATGTCAAAATTAACATCAAATAAAATTCAATATCAAACTAAATTCAATATAAATTCAAATTCAATTTGATATTCTCACAAGTTATACATGAACTGAATGAAAAACAGAAACCTAGTCTCCACCAACTACTACTTATGCAATTTGGAGAACTTTTTATTAAGAAAAAATGTAATTCCTATTGGCCTTACAAGAACTCATTGACTCTCATCCGCTAGGGATTTATATAATCGGTTTGAACAATTTTCCGCTTAAATGGCAAAAGTATACAGACAATATGGATGCATGCTTTGATAAATGAAATACTTCCTTATAATTGTAATTAATCAGTCAACTTAGCCTTTATTCCACAAATTTCATACCTGACAAACTTATAAAGTGTTTAATTCTATTTTTAATTGTTGTCACATTTCAATGTACTTAACATAAACATGTAAAAGCTAAAACATACAATAACAAAATATTAAGAAATTCATAATTATATCAACATATTTTTACAGATTTATTAGGGTCTATTCGATTGTATCATTCTTATCAACTATCTTTCTCGTAAATTCTGAATTAAAAATCAAACTATAATCATCATGTGAGCATTATAAATATCTGTTGATTATTAGTTTAGAATTGAGAAAATATTCATTAATATTTGTTAAGTATTTATGATTATTTAATGACTCCACGGCTCTGTTTTCGTGACACTTTCAAATCACAGCATAAATAATAGAACAATAGTCTTTTAAAAGTACGTTGGCGACTTGTTCGAGAAATTATTTCGAAACATATTGATGTATCAATTGCTATTGATAACAGTATCTTGTTTCATCGGGTTTTTCTAGTTTCATGTTATTTAGTTATGTTTTAAAAAGCAAATATATTTATGGAACTCAATATGCTCCATAAGGTCTTCAATCGAAGCTCAAACCAAGTAAATATAACATCAAATTAAGGAGGAATATCAGAAACATATACATTCAAATGATATCGATGTCGACTGGATTACTATTTTCATTTATATTTTATAAAGTTCTTTGGAAATGTTTCTAAACGTGACAGTTTATTAGTGAATTTATATGTTCTTCTGATTTCAATTTCTGGTCGTAGCTATTGTTAAATATAGAAAAAGACATTTGTTAAATAATTAAAATAAGCGAATACGCCTAGCAAACCCAATAATTGTACTCGTGATCATATAGAACATAGAAGGACGATATTTCTCTCAAATTCAAAGTTCCCATAACGTAACGAACGGTCAATTCATGATAAAAAAAATCGTAATTATTTAAAAATCCTTCTATTGAATTATATTAGCTTAAAGATCACGTCAATGGAGAAAATACCGATAAACTAATTCCTAAAATTACAAAATATTCTTCATGTACACTGTAATTTGTATTCTCAATCCTCTTTGTATTAAATATTCTACATTTTTATCCACATAAAAATCTCTAATTATTCTATCTTCATTACATAGTTTTATATCTCCTTTATACCTTTTTTACATCTTCTTTATATATTCTCAACATCTATCTATTTCTTTTCCATAATTTTCAGTCATTAATCTTCTCAGAATCGAGGTCAGACACGTGATCACAACGTAAGCTGCTTTTTTCTTGCAAAGCACGAATTGAAAACGAGAAGAAAGTCACGACACCAAATCATATATTTCAATAGAATTATATAATCAAATTAATATAATTTTATATAAAATCTTCATATTAAATTTTTAAATATTTAATTCATTTAAAAATTCTCACAAGCTCGAAATCAATTATTTTGAAAATCGTTTTTTCATTTCCAGATATCTATCATCAATACAAATTATTCTCTCCTAATCATATGTGCCTCAATAGGAAATTAAACGATTAAAAAAGATTGTTAAAATCCAGAAATACTAACAAAAATCCTCTTTAAATTTAATTGATAATTATATAAAATAAATATTTATATATAATTATATAAATCGATAAACTCTCTAGGCGACTTCTTCAAATAAAAGAATGTTTTCTACAAATCACAGAAATTGGTAAATTCTAGAGGACAAAAAATCGATGATAGAAATGATGATGTGTACGAAAAACTTTATTTCATTTATTAAGATCAGATCATAATAATCAATGATATTATCAAGCTACTTTCAACAAGCAAGTCAATCGAGTTAGAATGTTGTTGTGCACCGTTTTCAGTAAAGCTACTTTGTATTACAGAATAAATATGCATTGATGTGAATGTTCATTCAGAAATTTACATAATGGATCGATTATGTAATACATATATTTATCATTTAACATTTTATCAACACGTCAGTATTTATTTGTTTTGGATTCAAAAACATAATCAATAATGTGAAAATGTAATCCATCGATTTTGAATTCCATAAATGTTCGGAAATTATCGATTACTGAAATCATTATATAAAAATTATATCAGTACATAGCAACAGTAACTATGTGGTGTATATGTTCGTGGAAATTAATTTGTCATAAAAAATATGGAAATATACGAATAAAAAACACAAAAACCTGAACATTCAATGAAATCTGCAGCACCCATCTGGTCTGCTAATCGTTTGCCATCGTATTTACTGACATATAAGTCACCATTCGACCGTGGATTTTTTGCTTTGTGATCATTACGTAAATCCATTTTTGTTGCCACTAAAATGATGGGCACGCTTTGGCAGAAATGATTGGCCTAAAATATGGAAATCGTAAATTTTATCAAGATAATTAATAGATTAATCAACAAATCATCTCATAGTCATGACATACAAAACAATTAGTTTTCAATATATGTTTTGACAGATCTACAATTATATGAGACAAAATTCGAGAATTTAATAATATGATAGTACATTTATTATTAGATGTAACGATAAGAATAATAATATTAATCAATATTGTTGAGAGACATGCTTAAATGAAACCAAATTGCAATAACTTGTCCCAATGTTAAATGGTAAAATTGATTGTGAAAGTGTGTGTGTTGCGTGTGTGAGATATTTGTGTGCATTCGACTCAGTCAATGGACGAATTATTAAAATGGTAATTGGTCTTTCTATCAAATATTGATGAATAAAATACTATCAAGCCGATTTTTAGTAGACTACTTGTAATTGCCAATAGTGCAGTGCACGTTATTATATTAAAGGTATAAATTACCATTATTTTTATAGCCAATTTAATAATTGTTTTTATAGTATTAATAATAATAATGATAATAAAATTTATAAAAATTATTTAACAATAATCAATCAATAATTACATCAATAATGAAACGATTATATAGCGTGATGTATAATGATAAAATCAATGTAAATCTGAAAAATCTATCAAAAAATGTAATTATCAATTCAATTTCAATAACTGATAGTGCAAAATCTATTCATTGTTTATAACAGTAAATCAATGTGTTTTCTGAACCAGTGCAACTGATATTCGTATATGTCAATGATATAATTCAATGCAGAAATACCAAGTATCATCAACCATTTTAAATCAATAAAATTCATTTATTTTAATAAAAGTAATAATAAAAAATATTTATCGACAAAAATAATAGATCATATATGAATGTATGCTCACACACAGGTTATATTATAAAATTAGAAAAATCGATTATCCAATCAGATTCGGATTAAATAAAAACCATTTAATTTATTTGAATGGTTGTTGACGAAATCATTTTGTGGCAATCAAACTTTGTTACAGAATAGAAATACTGTAGTTTTACACGGTTTGGATATTGGCTATCAAATTAAATCCATCTCAAATGCTTCATTTTATTTTTGATAAAAATGTAGCTGCCTTAACAAACTGATATTGATAATGCTGTAGTTAAGCTTTGATTTTTGAGAGTGCTCAATTTATCACAAAAACATCTGGTTTGAGTGTACACAAAACATAACACATACTACTAATGAAGTAAAAAACCGTTTATAGGTGGTATAATTATCTTATTGAGGGGGAATTAAATAAGATCCATTTTTTAGGAGAAAACACAATGTAATTTTCTTCACTTTTCCTAGAATTAATCGCTCGTTCAAGTATAAAAATCTCGTTTTATGATTCAATACTTTTATATCGACTGATAATTCAAAAATAATGGCTTTCTTTATAAGGTTACATCATTATCTCTGCAGTAAATATATCACGTTCCATTATGCACTTTCAAAATTTCTAATATTTTAGAATTATTTTAGAAAATTTCAATGAAAGTCATTACAGGCATAATTTCCTATTCAATTTTAATTATAATATTTTCCAGTGTACCTCAGGAATAATAATGGAACTTGACTTTGTTTAAGATCCATCATCTTATCAGTGATGATATCGATGTTTTGAATAATATGAAATGAATATTTTCTCGATTAATCTCTAATTTGTAAGAAACATAGAGAATTATCTAAAACAAAGATCTGTATAAAATAATAATAATAACGAAATGAAACTTATTGGAAACCGGAAAATCTTGGAAATGTCTTTAAAAAATATTCAATAAAGGATTTTATTATTTAGCAGTCATAAAATTTTCCATCTATTTCAACAACAATTATCAATTATTGTTTTGTTTTCCATTGACATTTTTATTGGTTAGAGAATAAATAAAGCTTATTTTAAATCTATGATTTAGTTTTATAAATATGATGAGCACGAAATCAAATATCGATCATGATTTCAATGTGAACATCAAAGTACGAATTCTGTAAATTAGCGGCATACGAGGCACTGCTTTAATAAATCTGTCTACGAATGAGTCACATCGAGATGAATTTGAATTAAATAATCTTTAATTGACCTTATAATTTTGCATGTAATGTTCCTTAGCACTTAAATACGCTATTTCAGTTCCATTGGCATATTCATTGATTTGCAGAATTAGATTGGTGTAGTTCCATTAAGATATTCCTATTTATTTGCGTGATATTAATTAGAATATAATGTGGATTCTTAATAAAACTGCGTCGATTTTGTAGGATTAATTAAATGTGAGATAAGAAACTAATTTATCATTGGGATAGTTTTCCGGGAGTCAAAGATATCAGTTATAATAAATAGAGCCATTTTTTGTTTTCTCTGATAAGAGCATTTTCATAATCATAATATTATTATAAATTAATAATGTCTCGAATCATTTTGGAAAATCTTAATCCATTATAACTAAACTTATATTAAAATATTTTTAATTTTATATTCATATTTCTATCCAAAAATTACTGAATATCGTCTTGGCAACAATCAGAACACATTAGTA
The DNA here is from genome assembly GCA_037951405.1 of Platydemus manokwari. Lineage (NCBI taxonomy): Eukaryota > Metazoa > Platyhelminthes > Tricladida > Geoplanidae > Platydemus > Platydemus manokwari. The sequence goes on from JBBMOY011125441.1 coordinate 6,947, forward strand.
ACTCAATGGTTTCAAAATACAGTTATTCAACTTGACTCGCATATTTTTTACTTAAAATAAATCGAAAGCTTTTATTAAAGATTTAAATAAATTATCAATCACATATGGTGTACTGATAACGGTTGCCAGAATAATTCTTTGAAATTTAATAGATATCGAGTACCGAAATTACCTAGCAGCATTGAAATGAATAAGCGTGTATATGAGTGTGTATGTTGAATTAGAAGATTTATTCTAAAAATGCTGATAACGATATTCGATTTCTTCTTCATTATCAATTCGATTTTTTCTTAAATAAGATGTGCATTGCAAGCAAAAGGATGACATTTCAAATTTACAGCAAAAAATGAGTATCTCTCATCAGAAAAAAGGCGTGTAATACATTAAAGAAAACAGAATATCTTTTATCAGTCCTAATGATAGAAAAATGTCTATGAATAACTCATTAGAAAACGGATCTCATATAATATATATACAATGACGTAACAAAGAGATCACAACTTACAAAATATTGTAATATGGAAAATTTTAGATTTATTATTTTGAATTCAACTGATGGTATAAATCAGTTAAAAGCGAAAATAATTTGTTTTCTTGGCTTATATCGAGAAATGTTTCAAATCTAAATCGATCACTAATGTATAGCAAGCTTGTTACACAACTATCGATGAAGATTAATTAGGAAATGATGCAGAAAAATATTATATATCGATTTTAATCACATTTGGGATCTATTAATAAATAATTTATAAAATTTCTGATGAGATCAATTTCCTATTTGGTATAACTCATAACAGGTGAAATCAATTTAATAAAATGCACAGAAAAAATGAATCACTGACTTAGTAATATAAATGTTTTGTCGTGATTATGATATAAACAATCCAGTCTATTGATCCATTTTAATGCACTTGACATCAATGTAGTTGAGAAATTAGAATTCTAAATGACAAACTTTACACCTTAAATAAATATAATTCAATAATTGAAATGCCATTATGCGACGCATTGGAATTTTATTATGAAACTCATCAAATTCATTGAATTAATTTGTGAAAAATGAATATGTTTTCGAACAGAATTATATTGAATTTCCAGACTGTTGTGAGCGACAATGATTACAGACAAATCAATGAGAAAAAAACGCACGGTTTAATGGAAAATATGTTACCATAGCATTGACCAATCACAATTAAGTCTGAAATAAATTAATGATGCGTAACACGTGATTGTAAAATCCACAACGGTGAATTAATTTAATATTTTTGCATCGATTAAATTAATCAAGTCCAAATTGTAGGCGTCGTTGAAATTTATTATTTGATTATATTTCGTGAAAGGGAGTAATAAATATCACAAAATTCCAGCAAAAATTCATCCAAGGTCTCAATTATGGATGAAAAAGCTTGAATTTATTTGGAGTGCGGCATTTTTTATAGCTTTGAATTTCAGATTCATAATAAAAGGTTTTACAATAAAATAACAAAGTTTTCAAGAATTTGAAAATCGGATAAAATTCAATGACACTACAATGGGAAAGAACTCCCCTCTCAATGAATTTGTTGTTTTTAGTCAAATATTTCGGAGTTCTGTAATTGAAAAAACGATTTTTCTGTTGACAATGATAATAATATCATGTTATTTTCAATCTTATTTATTACAACATCAATGTCAATTGTATTAGAGCTGATAAAAATGAAAATGTGCACCAAAGTAGTGCTTTAATTAAAATTTTATAAAAAATTGTTATAAATTGATAAAAACAATGCTTTTCATTTAATATTTATACGGGATAAGGAAGCAAATGTGATATTTATTAGAAAAATATCGACTGTTTTATCTTTTACGGTTATTAAACAGTTACTTTAACGAATTTGAGCAACATCACAACACTAATTAGTGCTCTGGTTGTATTTTGTATCAAAAATAGTAATAAATAATGACTGAGAATGACTTTAAAATCTACATTAATATTGTACCAAATCGAGGACATTGGTTTTGAATGGATATACGATGATTTAGTAATGAAAATAAAATGAAAAATTAATGTACTCTTTGGTAAAAATAATAGGAATTTTTAAGTTTTGTTTTATACAAGCAAAATTTATTTTAAAAAAAACTAATTTTTCACATTTTTCGAAATTGTGCAGTCACCATGGCAACCCGGGTTTTTAAAACTAATCGATTTAAACAATAACTGATTATTCTTGTATTATAAAAAAGAAGCTAAATAGAAAAACCAGCGAACAGGATGTTCGAGCATAGGGATTTAATGATGCTCAATATTGGTCCAACGTGTTCTACGAAAATAGAGCCAATAAGATTAGAGAGATATCTTTCGTAACAAAATCATCATTTCTCGGAAACCAAGTCCACCTAATTAAGAAAATCACCGGAAAAGCCGATTCGCTATGGTGTTATTATTAATTGTTGAAATATTTGACAGCAGAACCAGTGAAAAAAGAAAGGAAGAAAACTCACACAAATCGACAATATTTCTCATTCGATTTATTTGGCAATTACCAGAACAAGGAGACAGGCAGATAAAAGCGGGATAAAAATTGATAATAAATCACTCTTCGTCTAAACAACTAATCAACATTTGTCTCATCAGGATCTATTTATTATTTATCAATAATTTTTTTTTCAATTTAAATCGTCAACTTGATTGGTTAACTCACTTCAGGAGCCCATTTTTCTCTCACATTCGTAACGCTGTCGACTGAATCGACACTGTAGCAAATTAAAATTACATCGGCATTAGCATACGATAATGGTCTTAATCGATCATAATCCTCCTGACCTGCAGTGTCCCATAATTCAAGTGATATCTGAAATCGTTTCAATTAACATAAGTTTAATAATTAACATAAAAATTTAATTGTATTTAAAGTGAAAATTAGAAAAATAGTTTACATCAATTTAATCTAATAATAAAATATTCAAATTAATTTAAATATGAATTCCATAATTATAATTAATTATAACAAGCAATAAATAAGTTCAGATCAAAACATTTAAAATAAATAATAAAACTATTAATTTAAAAGCTTAAACAAAATTCCAATTAAATTTAATGTTACAGATCATATAAAAAACATACATTCATTTACTAATAATAGTAAATTGAACTATAAAAAATATATATTTTTTAAAAATTCATTAAGATAACTTTGCGAAAATAATTACTTCTTTATTATTCCACATTACTGGTGTTGCATAAGTTTCAAAAACAGTTGGAACATAAGTTTCTGGAAATGCATTATCTTTATAAACCATTAATAATGACGTTTTTCCGGATCCACCATCGCCAATGATGACCAACTTTTTCTTAATGAACATTTCAAAATTACCTTTCGTGATTTTTAAAATACTGTATGATTTCTAAAGTTACAATGATTTAATAAAACAATGAAATTCGTGTTTAATATAAATAAAATTTAAAAACATTTATTTAAAATAAAAAATGTTTGTAAGGTAATTTATAGTGGGAAATTTTTTCTTTGTTAATTAAGTATAAATAACGATGTAACTGTTCCAAAAAATTTAATGTAATACTTTACATATATGAATAATGTAAAAATTATGGATTTTGAAGTA
>JBBMOY011125552.1:0-10544 GCA_037951405.1 Platydemus manokwari
TCTTAACGAAAATTACCATTAAATTTTAAATTAATTAGAAGTAATAATTTAAACTTTCATTATTTCGTTATTAATTTCAGTTGGTAATTATAATTTGTTTTAAATTATTCAAGTTGTTTATAATAATTTATTAGGGGGTTCCATTTGTTGATAAGATGTCGAAAAGGATTTCAGAGGTTTATTTTTTGTAATTATGAGTTAGATTTTAATTATACATATATTATTTGATAGAATGAGAATGTAGGAAGTGGGGGTAAAAGAGTAATTAATCTTATTTTTAATATATTACTGATATTGTATGTGTTAGATCTGTATTGACAAAGCTTCTAGAGTTTTGCATATTAGAAATGTTTCTAGTGACGTTTTGGAGCGAGATATTGCAAATCTTGCAATCCCTTTTGGTTTGATTAGCTATTTAGTTTTAACCCGCAAGACAGGCCAGGTAAAGATTTAGTATAAAATTTTGTCTTGGTTAAAATTTAAGTTAGGCTCTAATGGAAATGCATCATGAAGAGTCTGCTCAAGCGATGGTTGATTATTATTTAAAATGTCCTCCACAATTTTTTGGTAAAAATATTGTCATCCAATTTTCTCGCTATGAAACATTGTCGGGTAGTGGAATGCATCCAGAAGCAGAAACAGCTGTAAAAGCTGCTAATGAAGATGTTAGAAAATTATGTGAAGGTGAACCAAAGCTTGTTCTCCACGTAACTGTGGAAAATTGGGAAGGAAATCGTTTAGGCCATTTGCATTTTTATAAAGTTAATTTATTACTCATTGATAAATGTATTTATTAATCACGATTTAGCTATTTCATCGATTTGGTGCTGTGTGTCGTATTATTGTGTTTGTACAAAATCAAAGCCCACAAGCATTGATTGAATTTGAAAACGAAGTAGCGGCTCATGTTGCTAAATTGGTAAATATTTTCTGATCTTAAATTATAATTATGAAGTACATATTTAGCAACTAGGTGGTACAAATAGTTTTTATAACCATCCGGTGAGGATTGAATTCTCGACTCGAAAGTCTCTTGATATTAAACACGAAAGTGATACTGGACGTGATTATACAATTAGTCCTGTTCGAAAGGAAGAATTAAGTAGCATACCAAGTTTTAGTAATAATTACAGCTCGAATGAGCATTCCAATGGCAATTATATTCAACATAATGATTATTCGATGATGCGTCAAAGTTCTATTAGTAATAGCCAAATGACACCAGCTGAAGCCATTGCAATGCTACAACCACTGCGTATGAGAATTTTCCATGATATATTCGATAATGATGTCAATATTTTTATAGTTCAACAAGCATCTAACAATCCTAGTGATACTTTGCCCATGTTACAAAGCTTAGCTCCAACATTGACAAGTCTTCTTAATCAAAGCCAAATGAATTCAATGCATCCTCGTGAAAGTAGTCGATCAAATATGTCCAGCAGTAAATCATCTCAACAAGGCAACAGCAATTCTGTTGTGATAATTGCTAATCTTAATGAAGATGTAAGACATTTTACATTATCATAAACAATAACTATGTGATATTTGCTTGATTTTAATAAGGGTTATAATTTGATTAAAAATGACTATCGTCAATTTTAAGCATTAATTTATTGGAATGAACTCACTTAGAGATTTTTTCGTCTTAGGGGTGGTTAAGTCTCAGGTTATTGATTAAATAAACAATGAAAAATAAAAATAAACATTGGATAATTACATAACAAGTCAAGCAAATTTCACATAAATAAAATTGTCTTTCTGGGCTTTTGTCTCTAGATAAAATTGTTACCTGTTAATCTGATACTAAATGATTTAACTTTACTCATTTATTTCATCCTTTAATTCAATTCCTGGAATCTGCTATCAATATGGTCAACTGTGTCTTTTCTGAAATGCTGCTGATTATTTAATCTGATAACTCGTCTGATCTTGCTTGAATCTTATCTGCGGCTGTTTCTCATAAACAGCGGATAACACCAGATGCGCTATTTATACTCTTTGGTATGTTTACTTCATTTGTGTTTCTTCTTATTTTCTTATGGATTTTTTGTATAATGCGTTGTTTTATAGGAGTTTATGGTGATGTTCAACGTGTTAAAATACTCTATAATAAAAAGAACACAGCTCTTATTCAATTTACTGATGGTGAGCACGCAGCAAGAGGTATTGAATCATATTAAATGTTATCATTGATTTGACAAACTTTAGCTGTTACAAATTTGAACAACGTCAACTTGTATGGAAAGCCAATGCGTGTCAATTTTTCCAAACATACAAGTATCAGCATGCCGAAACCGGAAGAACAAAATTCGGTGCATTTGAATAAAGATTATTCGAATAGTAGATTACATCGATTTAAGCGAGCAACTTCTCGAACAGTGCAAAATATTTATGCTCCTGGTACTGTTTTGCATCTTGCTGGATTACCTGATTCTTATGAAGAAGATGATGTTAGAAATCTATTTGATGAATTTATGGTTACTAAAGTTAAAATGATTAATCCGTAATTTTTATTTTTATAATTTTGAATGAATGACATTTTTTATGTTTTGCAGAAATCAGCGAAAAATGGCTCTCGTTCAATTAGAAAATGTTGACATGGCTATTGAAGCTTTAATAGTAATTTATTTTCTTATTTTGATATAATCAACATGATATGTCTATCACAGAAATTACACGATCACGATGTCGGCTCAACAAAACTAAGAGTTAGTTTTAGCAAGGGTTTCATTGCGAATTAAATGTTTCTGTTTTTAGTTTCTGTATGTTCATTTATTATTTAATAAAGTTTGTTGTGAATTTAGTCAATTAGCGAGATTTACTTTTTATTGGTGAACTCTTGAAACAAGCCAAATTTAATACCCAGTAAAAATATCTTGTTTATCGGTATTGACAATAAATAACTATGTGCAATTTGCGCATAATATCGAATTATGGATAACTGTGATCGGTAATGTTTGTCTATCCTAACAATTCTGTTTAAATCGCTCTAGTTTGTATTATATATCAGTAGATAATATTGTCAATCAGCTTTTTTTCCAATTATTTTGAATATATCAGTTACAAAAATATATCAAAACACTAGATAATCAATCAAGATAATTTAATTCTTTATTATTAACTTACAAGTTTAGATTTCTAATTTTTATGTAATAATGGCACTTATGCAATGTAATCTTAAAAAGTTGTCATCAAATGTTGTTATCACCAGTGTTCAAGACATGACACTAAATATGATAATAAAACCCATAATAAAAATAAGACAATATTTGATAGTTAATCGTTCAAAACTGGATAATTTTTTATTTGAACATTTTAGTATTAATCATATCTTTACAATCACTCCTGCTGGATTATCACGCATAAGAAATTTGATCAATATCTAAATATATAATTGGAAATTTGCAATAACAGGTGTATCATTAGCTCCAACATTAGTGTTTTTGAAGTCGCACTTCAGACCGAGACAAGTTAATCTTTTAAAATCTATGGTACTACATTTACGTTAAATTTTATTTATTATAATACTCTCTTTGGTTTGTACTATTTATAGTCTTTAGCTATTTCAGTGATTTTACACGCAACCTAAAATTTGAGATGAATCAGACTTTAGAATCCAGTATTAAGAAAAAATCTATTGATTAATAAACAAACACGAATATTTAATTTAACTCAATCGCTACAATGAAGGTTTAAAACAATGGAATCGTGAACTCTTCTAGTGCATTTCTTTGTGCCTAGTCTTACAATTACAAATAAATTCTCATTATTCAATATTCATTAGAAATCAGGACTCTTCTCATGAAAGTATTTTTCAATATGTCAGCAATTTTTTGCTCTACCTTTTAACGTTTAGCAATAATCTGTGAATGGTAATAGAATGTTTAACGATCATTTTATTGATTAGATTGATTTAATTGTTATTTTTGGGGTTAAAGTGCTGTCTTATGTAGGCATCAATGAGTCACTCGTAGAAATTCTCTACCATTATTTATTTAATGCCATGTATATTTGTTTTCGTATTGGAATTTAATATTGCAAAGTAAAGTTTATTACTATTAAATTTATTATAGGAGAGAAAAATTCTCTGTGATTAAATTTCAGATCTTGAATATTTTATTTACTGCTACTATTTATTGGGAGTGATAATAAGTTACAAGTTATTTGATAATGTTATTGAAATATGTTACGGCTATTTGTTAATTTTATTTTATGGGTAAATTTATTATAAGCAAAATGTTAATGGGTTTTCAGATATTATTATATTATATTTTTATAAGATTTTGATCATCAAATATTTGTGTTCGATAAAGTATGGTGATTCTAATAAATAATATAAATATCCAGTATTGTATTTTATAAATATATTGCCACCAACTTCCAGGAATTGATATTGTTGTCACATAATAATAAATGCATGTCAAATTCAAGATAAGAAAAATATAATAAATAATTGCTAGATTTTTCACCAAGATCACTAAGAGATTATTACGGATTGTTCTGATTTGGTTTAATAGGATTAGAAGACAGCAACGTTGCTATCGTAACCTATAGTTTAAAATACAACTGCTTTTAAACATGACAGAATAAACATTTAAGCTACCTTTGAAGAGCACCAACCAACAACCAACCAACAATTAGCAATATTCTAATTATAATTTCCATTTAACAATAAATTAACAACATCTTCATATAACAACAATATTCTTAAATACTGACATTTTTATTTTCTGATAACAGCAGCAGTTCGTTCAAAATTCCCAGATCTTTGACTTCTTATTCGAATAACAAAGCAATTCCTAGCCCAGCAAAATTCAAAATATGATTTTTAATATTTGACCAATAATATCAATTCAATTTATCTTTTTCATTTCATCGATGGTGAACATTAATTTTATGAATGTTGATATTTATTTCTTATGAACTTTAAACAAGTTTGTATTGACTTGAAATTGATCTTATTAATGATTTTGTGTTATGAAAAATAGAATTGATTCAATGACAATGAACAATAATAAGAATGATATTGATCTTGATTAGATATTGATTAGTTGTATTGTTTCTGATTTATTTTTATAAATGTCAGATTGGGGAATGATCCAAAAGAAGAGTGACAATAAATTAAATTAATAATATTATTACATAAAACAAATAAAATACTTCGATAAAAAAGCGCCGTGAATTTAGAGAAATTTAAATAAAGTAATATGAATGAATGAAAGAATATTAAAAGAAAACAATGATAAACGAATTAATCGATAGTTATTACTAGATTAGAATAGTCAAAGAAATTAATAACAAAATAATAATACTGGTAAAGCAAAATTATTGTTTGTAATAATTAAAGCGAGAAAATGAGAAAATTGAGTCAGGCAAAAAGAAATATAAGCCAGAAGTAAGACTTGCTGGACTATAGAAATCTAATAAGGCGAAACTATCGAACAAATCAAGGAAATTGAATATTGACAAAACGGCGAAAATCTCATTACCATGCGTACCAAAAAATTGTATAAAATATAATCGAAAACCAGGGTAACTAGCCTGGAAATTTCCAGCACAAGACTAAACTGAGAGATCATTGAAATTTTGTGTAGGAACACTCATCTAAATTACTTGAAGACTCGACGAAATTATCGGAAGAAAACAGAAATTTACTATTTACTCCTACTATTTTTACTCGAAAGCTTTTTTGATCGTGCGTAATTTGTTCGGTGATTTAAGTAAATTTTAAGTCATTTTTAAACGAAATTTCTAGATCATCTCATCACTTTTCTGGCTTGGTTTTCTAATATTCCTCATGTGGATATTTTGTGATTATCTGTTTGCGCAGTGGGTCAAGCATTTAAACAAAATATTTTGTTGTTTTTACAGATCAATTTTTCATTTTTTTCTAAATAAATAAAACCTCGTTTCAACAATCTTTTAGACAACTTAAGATATCTTTAGATTGTTCTAGTTATTATTCTGCTAACATCATCATACGTGTTACTGAAGCCCTATAGGACTAGTTACAGGTGCCATAAAATGTTCAAACTCAACCTTATGGTTAATATTATAATAAAAATAGTTTACCAGATTCTAAGAATTTTTCTCAAAATATTAGAATATAAAAACCTCTTGGCGGTAATCCAAATTTCAAAAATAATTCACCGATAAATTTCGATTTACTCAAAAGCTTCCAGTTAGAATTTTTTTTATCGAGAATTAACGGAAATTTATTTTTTGATGAATTTTCGTGAGTGTCAACAACAAATTTTGAATTCACTTATGTAGTGATAATTGGTGTTGGTGTATCTCATGAAATTATAATTAACTAATTTTTTCCGTCTGATAGTTTTATTAAAATTTTGTTATTATTTCCCACTCATAAATTATAAACAAATATTTTATTTCTTTCAGTCGCTATATCAAATGATTTGTTTTAAATTTGATCATTTTCTCTCATATTTTCTAAACCGATTCACTTCTAATAGGCGGCAATTTTTAATTTGGTATTTTGTTTTTGTGAATTTAGAGAATAATGAATATTTTTTTCATATCTATCGATTTATAAAATAATAATAATAATAATTTAATTGTCTACCGCTTTTACTTTAAATTAATTTGTTTATCGAGTTTATATTTTCGCTAATTTTTTTTGTGCTATTCATAAGCACCCATTCTCAACACAACATAATCCAACATAACATTGTGAATGTAAGCTGCTACTTTTTTTAAAAAACGCATCGAAAACGAATTCAAAAGACTCGACATTCAATTCTATTCAAAGACGATTATTTAAACAAATAAATAAAATTTAATAGCAAATTAAATTCAATATAAATTCTTTTTGATATTCTCACATCCTCCTTTTTTAAAATCTTTGATTTTCATTGTATTCTTGATTGTCATTGTATCGAATACTCGTAATATTCATCCACATAAAGCTCTCTTATTCTTCTATCTTTTATGACTTCTCTATATCTTCTTTAAATCTAATCTACATCTTTTTATACTCTTGATATATTCTCTATATGGCATCACATGTTTCTACTTCTTTTCCTGAATTTACACTCATCAATGTTCTCAGAATCGAATCCATATGTGTGGTCGCCATGTAAGCTGCTACTTTTTTTTAAAAAAACGCATCGAAAACGATCTCAAAAGACATGTCATTCAATTCTATGCAAAGATAATTATTTAAACAAATAAATAAAATTTAATACCAAATTAAATTCAATATAAATTAAAATTCAATATAAATTCAAATTCAATATAAATTTAAATTCAATATAAATTCTATTTGATATTCCCACAGTGAATATAAACAAAACTTAATTAGCTGCATGCATAATTTGAGAAAAAAGGTGTTCCTAGTTTGACTTCGTTGACATTGCGAAAAAACATTTCAATGTAATTGGTTGTGTTAGTTATCTAAACTGTCTGTCCTGTCTTTAAATTGTAACTTACTCAAACAAGAAATGTAATTTAAACAAGTCTGTATTAAGTTAATTAAAATTCTGAAAATACTACACGACTAGCACAAGCACAGAAGGTTGTCCAGACAATGATCAAAGTAACTTGAAAATAAAGATGAGAGGTAAGGAAACACTTAGAAAACATAGGTAAACTAATTTGTAAGACATTAAGTAAAAACATCCAATTCAAATGTAGATATTGCTGATTCATATCTAGAAAATTAAAGAAATTCTGAAACCAAAATCCATTAAATTTTACTCTGGTACTAATTCGCTGGCATAATAATTCAATGATTTAAGTTCAACAAAATGGTCCTTAAATTAAAATTAAAATTTGTTGAGTGGATTGTAAAATCTATGTAGTTTATTTAATTATATTCTTTAAAAACCTTTTCAAGTTTTTACTTAGGTACTTAAGAAGAATTTTAGTTGTTTGAGATAAAATGTTTAATATAATAGAGCTTCAAAATCTCATAAAATTTGATTATTTGAAAAACGGGCCATGGTGTATCAATTTGCAAATCAGCGAGGACCTCCTTTTGAAAATTAGAAGCAAATTGAAGGATACTTTAAATTTTTACAATTATTTTGATAAAAAATAAGTGATATTAGATTATTAAACAAGTCTGGAACTTTCTAACTCGATTTATAGCTAAAATTCAAAATCAAAAAAATCATATGGAGTTGTAATTTAAATAGGAACTTGATTTAAAATTCTATTTAGTTCCTATCAGACACCATAAAACAAAGAAATCAATTTTAACAAAATAATAAAAAATCAAAAATAAATATTTAAAAAAATATTGTTATATAAAATTTTATGATTTCTTGATGTGTTCTCCTTTCTATTTCAAAGTTCAGATAGGAAAAAAAAGTTCATAGAGGAAAACATCAGGTAAGATAAATATAAAAATCAAAGTATTACTTTGTATTTAAAACATTGAATCGACATTAAATTGTGATAGAATTTCACTGTTTTTATTCTTTTTCATCTCAAATTGAATTTCAAGTCAAAATATGATAGAAATATCATTATGAATGAATTTGAACTTAAATAATACACGAAAAATCATTACATTAAAATTAAATTGAACTAGTTTTTTACTCAATTCAGTAATCAATTATATTCTATTGGGTGTTAGCTGCTTAATTATATTGACCACATTGTTTTGCTTGACCCATTTGGTAAGTTCGATTGGAATCAATTTTATACTAACCATATCTCTAACAAATCAACAGTAACTCAAATTTTATTGATTCAAAAAACCTTCTAATATTTAATTGGCCAATAAAAGATTCATTCAATCAAATTAATTACTGTTAAAAGTCAGATAATCATTGGGAAATCTCATTCTTTATCGATTATTGTCACTGATTTAGATTAGCGAGTATTATCTATAAGAAATTATGAAAAATACTTCCTCGTACAGACATCAATGTAAAATCCCATAAAAATCTTTCACTAATCGTAACTGGGAAATTTAAATCCTCTATTAAAATTTCATTCACAATTTGGCCTTGGGCACTTAAAAACACTATATCGATTGATAGATATAAACAAAGAAAATTATTATTTGCGAATAAGAAATTATCAAATCGATCTCAAATTTGATTGGTAGACGTCAATGATAAAATAAATACTATGACATATTAGTAGTATTGAAAACTGATTTTTGGTAAGTAGATTTTTTTTAATAATATTCTTTTTTAAATGTCATGATATTGTTGAATATTCGTTTAAATTATTAGCATAATCAATACATTTTGGTTCTCATAAATATTTTTCGTATAACGAATTGGATTTGTTTGAGTTTTTATTGGTTTGAATGAGATATTTGAAATAACATTGATCCGGTCGATATATTGGTGGATATAATAAAGTCTATCCAATCTGTTAGTATTCGTTGTTATTATTAACAATCTAATAATCGATGGCATTCATTTGAATGGAAGACTCGATGCCATAAATGAGATTCATTTCCAATGGGTTCAGTGTATTGTGTGAGTATAAATAGATATCATATTCAGTTGCAAAATCATTTTGGTGGCTATTACGAGATCTGATTATAATATCGGCTGATAGACTTTTGTAGTTTTAAAGCTAATTTATATGAAAACCTATGATTCATTCATGTTCCTATCGACAGTATATGGTAATAGTTGTATAGGGAGAATTAAATCGTTATCAAAAAGTGTGACAACATATAATTAAAAATGTGTGAAATTTTCGGGATTTAATGATCACCGGTGGACTCAAACCGAGGTCAATTTATAGAACTTACAATAAGACTCACAAAGATCATGAAGTCAATGAAATTGTTTTCCGCTTATCAAACCATATATCTACATTCGATATCACAGACTAAGCAGAATTCATAAACACCCAGTTCGTCGGGAAATTCTATGCCACTTACCTTATTCTTAACCATTTAGTCCTTACCACCAGTATACCAGAGAAAGACAAAATGACATAATACCTGGTCACCGGTATACCAGTGAGAAGATACATGTTATATTATAAATACAATCATATCTTTTGTGGTCACTATTCTGTTGACCGGGATATGATTAATTATTTGTTCATTCTGGCTCAGGAGCTCAGGCAAGAGGGGAAAAATATCTCAGGACCTCAAGTTTCAAATGTTTGAAATGACATGTGAATAATATTCGGTGATATGTTGAAAAATTTTGAAATTTTTAACTTTTACTTTAGTTCGCTTGGAGTACCGGTAAATTTATATAGGTGGTCTCGTAATAAATGTGTTACATATTGGTCCCATTTGTTTGACAATGACATAAATGATAATGTACTTCCGAGCTTTCGTTTAGTTAACAATTTGCATTGATCTCAGAACAAGCAAACTGAAAATGCTTTTTTGAAAGATAAAAATGTTATCGTTCAGAACAAATTGTTGGATATGTTTTGTCTAAACGAAAACGATTTGTACATAAATCGCCAATTTTTTGGGTTACGTAGAATTTTCTTCTGAAATGACTGGACGAGAGTATATTATTATTATCATTATTATTATTATTATTATTATTATTATTATTATTATTATTATTATTATTATTATTACTATT
>JBBMOY011125663.1:0-10543 GCA_037951405.1 Platydemus manokwari
AGTAGTAGTATTACTATTATTATTATGGTGATTATAGAAACACTATTATTACAATGTTTATTATTACCCATTTTTATTAACAATTCATCTTAGAGACCTAAAAGATTTGTATTATATAAATTTCTCAGAAATTCCAAACATTGACAACATTCATTTCAATCTTTATAATTTAATTTATTCTGTAAATCATTTAAATTATGATTCAGGATGTGTAGAAATACTTCCTCATTTCATTCGTTGGACCGATCCAGTCTCAATTATTCTAGTTGTCTTTTCCTGTGTCGGAATTCTCGTCACTATAACAATAGTAGTGATATTTATTAAATTTAATGACACCCCAGTAGTCAAATCTTCTACTAGAGAGCTCATGTATATTATTTTAGCAGGAATTACGCTCTCCTATCTGACCACATTTCCCTTTTTGTATAAACCGACAATTATTAGTTGCTTTTTCACGAGAATTATGCCTGGAATTTCATTTTCTTTGATCTATGGATCGTTGGTGACAAAAACTAATCGAATATATCGCGTTCTTTCATCATCGAAGAAGAAAATTGTATATCGATCAAGGCGATTTTTAACTATTCGAGCACAGCTTGTTATTGTGTGTTTATTAAATATCATAGAAATCATAGTCATCGGTTTGACGATGTGGTGGGAACCACCTAATATTAAGAAATATTTCAAAACTTGGAACAAACCTCAACTAATCTGTAATACGACTATGCTTGCATTATTGTATACTCTATCGTTCAATGGTGTCCTCATTGGTTTATGTACTTACTATGCCTTCAAAACACGGAATTTACCGGAAAGCTTTAATGAAGCTAAACTTATTGGCTTTACCATGTATACAACATGTGTAATTTGGGCTGGATTCACTGTAATCTACCTTAGTACCGATTTCAAAGTGATTTCACTTTGTTTAGCAATTGACTTGTCCTCAACTATTTTGATCTCAATACTTTTCTTACCAAAAATATTTATCATGCTCTTTAAGCCCGAGAGAAATGAGAGATCAGCTTTCACCACAACTTCAAGAATAAGTTGTTTCATTGGTTCTCGGTGCCTACAGAATCGTGTAGAGAAAAGGTTATTAAAATAGCTTATATTTTGTAATTACTGGTTTGAATCATTATATTTATAATGTTTAATGTCACCGTTGTTAATATAAGATTTATAATAAACATTTTTTTTCATAAATAGAGAACATAGTATCATTGTTAGTCTGTGTCAATGCAGCATCGAAGTCTTTCGCTTTGCTGACCAAACTAAGTATAGTAGCTGGTTATTCGTTAATGAGTAGTATGTTTCATTTTCATGCTTTAAAATTTACAGCTAATCGCTTCAGTGACAATCAATACCGTTAAATTTCGGTAGCTATTCATTCAATTATGGTTAAAATTCATCCCACTATTATTATATGTTCTAGTTCCCATTTTCGCTACGACTTCAACTTGGATTGCCAATCATTCTTCTTCTGTAAACCCTACTTGAACTCATACCGATTTGATATTCATCTATTTAGCTCACATTTCTGCTTACAACTTCTGCAAAACTAGGTTACTAAGCGACAGAGTTCGGCATATTGTAAAATTTATTATAAATTTTCCTAATAGTTATGAAGGCACAAAGGCTTATTTCATTGATGGACAAGTTCCGGAGTCATTTCTACTTGCTATTATCGAAGGGAATCTCGTGGTTTGGTTTACCAATTAAGTAAAAATAATGAATATTCCCAATGAGTCTATATTTAAAAAATAATATTGGCATTTGGTGTAGAAGTAACAAGGTAAAGTTTATGCATTTTAAAGTCGTCTATTCTCATTTGTATATAGAAACGACTTTCCTGATTTTAATCAGACAAATTAATTATTTTGTCACCCATAAATATAGATTATTCATTCCATTTAAAAATGTATTATCAAAAAATTAGAAAACAAGACGGTGAATTTAGTGTCGATCACACAATGAACTCAGTAAATGAGATGTCGCAAATTGAAAATAACGGTTCAAAATCCATTGGCAATTATCGGCCGGTCATCAACAATAAAGAAGAGTTATTAAGTAAGCATGAACCAGATTTGATGAAAGATTCTTTTAATATTTTGAATCACATTTTGAATGAGAATGACGATTTGAATGAGACTCAAATCAAACTGTTACATTTCGTGAAGGAAAATTGGAAAAGAGATAACATTGATATAAACAATCTTGGAGCTTGAACGGGGATATCTCCAACTCATGGTTTTTTGCGAATTACTTCAATTAAATTCCTTATTATTATGATTATTATTGTTATTGTTATTCGCTATATTGATAAAATTTGACTTTCGGATCTGAATAACTTCATAAGATTTGATTTTATTATTATTAGATATTATCATTATTCATTTATATTTTATTTCGTTTTTATTTTAGTGATTTATATTAGCATTGGGTGTACAAGGTATTATTTATATTTGTTGCTGGCGTGATTTATAAAGCTTATCCTTTACTACTTATTAAATATTTTCATATTAAATTAATTTGATAATCTTGTATGGAATGTTTTGCGTTTATTGCTCGTTCCAATCATCATTTTTATCATAATCCATGAATCTTTCACGCAATTTTAACGTGTAAAGAAAATTTATTACTTTAATTTAAGTTGCGGTCAAACTTAGATTTCACCATACTGTTCTTGATTATTTAAAAAATGGTGCAATACTAGCAATGTTGTAATTTATAGTTTAATGACTAATAATCGGGTTTCATTATTCATCAAAGCGATAAAGAAAAGATATTTCGAGTTGAAAATTGGAGGAAATAATCCACATTGACAGAGTCTGTTTTCCTTTAAATTAATTAATTAATTGTAATCCTGACATCTCATTGTTGGGTCGAATAAGGTTTCAAAAAAACAAAATTAAGTTTTTTAAATGTTTTCAAATTTTTCAAATAAAATGAAAAAATTTCTCATACTGTTGATTGTAGCTTAAAATGGTATTTAAAATAATATTTTCTGAGAAGTTTAAATAATATAGATCTCGATCATAATAATTTTAAAACTAATAAATTTAAAATTCGATAAACAACTACATAAATATAAATGTTTTAATTAATTGGTTGTTTCAAAAGTCTTTAAATTTTTTATAAATGCGAATATTTGAAATTAAGCTTCTTAATAATCCTCAAAAAATCTGATTATGACAATCCTAAGAAAACAAATTTTTAAATCAAATTGGAAAGATAAATATTTTTTTAAAGACTCTGCAACTTGGTCTTTAAGTGAGACCTATTAATCACCACACAATTTCTGCATTTGTTGCTTATTCCAATTTTGAATACAAATGATAGTGTTTTACAAGATAGTGGAATAAATAAATTTATTATTATTATAAAATACACGATTAAAATGTGTGATTCGAAAAGGAATCCCAAATCATGTAAATTGACATTTATTAATTCTCTAAACAATGTGGAGAATATATTATATAATATCTATAGATATATTTATAAATGAAAATATCATCTCAATTCGATAACGGACAATCACTATCATCAGAATAAGCTTGGTCTGAAATAATGTCAAAAGCAGTCGAAGCAGTAAAATCCCCAGTATTGGACGTACTACTAATTGAAGGATTGGCATTCATAAAGTTTTCATTACAATCCATTTGTAATATATTCCCATCACTATCACCATTCATTGATGGTTGAACACCGTGTTTGTTAGGAAAAAGATATTCATCGTAATTGTTCGTCAAAACTGATAATTTTTCGACCATCAAAACGATAACCTTTTCATAAATAATCTCCACTAATATTTCGATGATTTTATTTCTTGATTTAACAGACTGATTTTTCAGTTCGTTTGAGGATTTTTCTGAATATCTTTCGTACATCTTTGATCGAATTGATTTCTGACAGGAATTAGTCACGCTTCTATTCTGTAACGTATCAATGGGTTTATTTTTAAATTGTTTATTGATGAATGTAATCATAAATTCTTTTGTTTGGGTATCAGGACTTTTTATTGGTAACTTAGAATGGATCGTTGTAGTTTCATTGTTTTCTGGTCTTCTAACTACACAAATCGGACTGTTTTTTTTTCGTCTTTTTTTCCACATTTCGAGAAAATCTTTATATTCGTTTAATTTATTGTATGAAATTGCTTTGGTAGATGGAGGCTCCACTTTAATTGATGGTTCTGGCCTCAATATCGCTTTGGGTTTTGGTAAAGGTTTTTCCATGACTTTTAATTTACTAATCGATATTGGAGTAATTTTACGTTGTTGATTGGTCTTCGATTGAGATTTCGGAATATTATCTTTTGATTTATCAAACGGTCTAATCGAAAGAGGTCTCTCGAATTTCGTTTGAGACGAGTTCGATTGATAAAGTGACTTACTTTTCATTGAGATTTTTAACTTGGAAGTAGACGACTCATTCATATAAGTTAGATAATGATTTTCAAACAACATTTGGATACAACGAAATGATAAATATGTCACAACAGGATGTATCGATATTGGTGTGTTTTGAATGATTTTTTTCAGATGAATGGCTTGTAAAAAATTCAAAGAATTTATTGAATTATTTTGAAAAGTGTTTATCATTATAACTGATGTTTTAAAATAGAACATCAAAACAGTGTGATATACAGTTCTCATATAATTTTCCTTGGCTCTATGAAAGGGTTTACAGATCATGGTTGTATAATTACTATTAACATTACTATTATTAGGGAAATTGGACAACTTCCGATTGGTGTCAACATTGGGAAAATGATTATCTAACTCCACGCTTAAAATCAAGTCTTCTTTCAAGTTGACTTTGCTTTCGGTTTCTATTAGAGAATTGAAAATGTTTTCCTTGTTTCGTGGTCTGTGATCGTAATTGACTAATAAACATTTTGTACAACGTCCACAACTGTTGGGATCGACATCGATGCGTCTTAAAGTATTGTAATTGTAACTGCTATTGTTAAATAATGATGTATCAAATTCCAGCGAATAACTTGTACTATCCTTTGGTGGACTTTCTAGTGTCTCAGTTCTACAAGGTACCTTTTTAGCTAGAAAGCTGATATCAGTTTGGGTTTCTTTCAAACGGAACGGCTTACAACATTGTAGCAAAGGTATATGAAAGAATTTCTTCATCTACATTATACTACATCAATATAAATACCGATAATCATTATATATTAAATTTATAAATAGGAAAATGTATGGGAAATCTGCTTATCCCAGTTTAGATATTTCTTTTAGAGCAGAGAAGTTAATTTAATCTATTAAATTTATTAGGCACCAGAAATTTACAGAAAAAATTTTTTTAATATGTAAAATACTTGTTAAAAAATAATAATATTTACACCTAAAACACTTATAAGCTTCAAGGCAAAGTTTAAATCATTATTTAACGCGAATTATTTTAGCGTACACCTTTAATAAATTTGTTTAGAGGTAAATTAGAAAACGTAATTGATTTACTAATATTTATATTGGATTTATTTGTGTAAAGCAGGAGTGCGCAAACTAGGGGTCACGTCCGTTAAGAGAGACGTAAAACATTATATTTGGAGCGTCTAAAAATTTTTAATTCTAAATTTTTAATTTAAAAAGTTTGCGTATTTCTGGTGTAAAGTTTAATAAGATGGTTTGTGACTTCAATTAATTATTTGCGTTAGGAACGAAACTAGAAAATTCATAACTTTACAATAAATATCCATTAATCTCCAAATTACCCACACAATTAAAATGGTTAGTAGCTGATTTCCTGTCTTGTAATAGTTATTTTTCATTAACTTTTAAAATTGTTAAAAAAATAACAAAAAGTAGAGCATAAGATAATATTGCTTCGTTAGGATTTCAAAAAAATACACAAAAAAGAATGGCTTCATAAATATTTTTCTTCCAACGATCACTAAATATTCTTTTCATAATAGATCAGACCGAGCTGTTTCAAATTTGGCTTGATTTATTGCTCTGGGTATTCAATTCAACAAACCAAACTTTTGAAATCGAGTTGGATAACTTGCGTTGTTGACGAATTTAGAATTATATAAAGAATTCTTAGATATTTATATTGATATTAATGTGTAGGTATATTGATTATTAGAAAATTGGTTGTAGGCTTTATACAAGGCATTATAAATTATGATAAGTAAGAATATTGATTGAAAGATATTGCTTGTTTGTACTGAGATAGTGCGATTCCCGACAATTAATAAAAGTCTATATAGTTTTTCAGCAAAATTTACAATTATTCCCACCTAAAGAAATGCATAATTATCATCAGATTGATAAATTGAGTGTCTAGATTTTATCACTTTACTTTTAATAGTTTGTAGCGTTAGTTATACAATTACTGGAATTATTAAAATCATTTATTAAGATCTAGTTGATTATGTTTCAGATAATCCGATTATTTCGACAGAATTTGAGCTCATTATTAATAAAATATATTCAAAATAGGTTTAAATAATATCTGCCCTTATCAGAATTATAAAAACAAAATCTAAAAATTCTAAATCTAAAATATATTGTTGGGTTCATAAAGAATCTGAGGTTGCAATCCGTATTGCAATTGACGCATACTAATCAGTGCCTTACAAGTGCCTACAAAACTCGATAAAACATTACATAAAACAATCTAAAACATGTCTTCGAACTAGCAGTTGCACATCTTTACATTAGTATTTATATTTGAGATTAGTGTGTAATTTTTGAATAACGTTTTAATTTCGGATTTATTGATTTTGTGAACTCGGGAATGGCCAATATCTCTGTGTGTTACTATATGGGTATATCCCTTTTTTGAATTATGATTCTCTATTTAGGTTAACTGTGATTGGTTGGTTGCTATGTCGTCATGATTATGTAACCATATATATATATATAATACACTACAAAAGGATTAAAATAAATATTATGAAATTTATCTAATAAATCTAGTCACTACATTTGCTTTGAGTAGTTTATATAGTTGGGATGATGAAACCTCCACTAGTTGTAGCTGTTAAATTTAAAAAATCTCTTGTAATATACAGAGCATTATTTGGGTTCTATAATTGCGAAATTTTATAAATGACAGATGGTCCGGGATAAGCTTAAATGTCATTGAATTTGCGAAGTGCATTGAACTCGGTCAACCTTTTCTCTACAGGATGCTGGCAACTTGCCAAGTACTGCGTTAAATGGGTGTATTTTATTTGAATGATGATAAAATTTGTCTGAAAATTGAAATGTAAAAATTTTTCGTTTTCCTGCATTAATCTAATGGATGCGTATGAAATATTTTATAATTATTGTCAAATGTATGGATGACCAAAAGTGAGCTGTCATGAATACATGGTGTCACTTGAACGATATGAATTTATCACCTGTTGCATGTAAATTTGTTGCTTGTGGGAGAAGTAATAATCAAACTTTACACTGTCGAAATTCTGGACTTGATATATCCTCCCAAAAATGGAAACAAGAGCCTGCAGCCCACATTATAAAGTGTTGCACAATAGGACTGTATAAAGTGATTTGAAAATATAACACCTAGTTAGATCCTCTTCCTTAAATTTTAAGCAGTTAATTTTTTAAAGTTAAAATTTTTGAAGATACATGGCATGAAAGTCTTAATCAAGCTGGTAAACATATTTACAAAATTAACTGTCATTTGACCTTGTCGATGTCATTATTATTAGATGATTAAGCTCTTGGGATCTCAAAACTGAATAATAAATGTTAGCCGTAACTATTGAATAAAGCACGCATTGAAAATGAACAGCAAAGTCACGATATATATTAAAGCATTTGGCGAACATTTTCGTTATTTTTTGCTGTTTCAATTTTTAAAATGTCCGTTGTTCTCAGTTTTATTGAAAATCAAAAATATAGTAAAGAAAGGAAAAATGCTTGTAGAGTTTAGATAATAGTTATCTAGAATGATGTATCATATATATTATATCGTGTCCAAGAAATAAGATGAATAATTTGCTTTACAACTATTTGGCCAAAAATCGTTTACGGATTGACCAGAGAACCATTGACCATCCAAAAGCATCAAATTACTTAGTATCGTTTTTAAGCAAAATATATCTTAATAGCAAAACTTTTGAACTTATTCTGTGTCCAAGAGTCGATATTCGATTCCAAAACTTGTTAATTCAATAATAATTTCACTACATTATTCCACGAATAGGTCACTTTCCTGCACAATTACATCCTTGATTATCGTTGATCAGATTTTGTGCATAAAATGATCGAAAGGGTTCTGAATTCTTACCCTTATTCTGTAGTGGATAGTTTGTTAGACCTCCAGCTGTTTTATATATTTTTTTAATTTAAAAATAATTTAAAAATATATTAGGTTGAATTTGATATTTAGATGTTTTAATCTACCGTTATTTAATTTATTCGCCAACAAATGCATAATTTTATCAAATCTTTTCAATTATTCATATTAATCTTACGTTAAAGAAGTGATAAGGCTTGTATTGTTTGTTAGAAGGTTTCTGATTCATTAACTTATCTAGACTCTAACATATAAGGTTATTATCAAATAGCATTGAAAATATAAATGCTAAACATAAATCAGACAAAAGAAAACAATAAAATATATTTGATTAATGTAAACAATTTTACAGCACTAGCAGTAATATCATCCTTTATTCTATATTTCTGTAATACAAATCTACTATTACCCTCTATATACCTAAATTAATGACGAAAAGTTTATTATAAATATGTTAAATTATTATAATCGCGAGATTATTATAATCAATAAAATTTAAGCAGACTAACTTCAAAATGCAATTTTTAAAACAATTGATTGACAAAACGGATTCCGTTAAATTATAATTGATGAACACAAAGATAAACAAGTGAAATAATAAGCAGATAATAAATATTAATGGCTAAAAATTAAGAATAAATGAATGAAATAGAATTAAATTACATTTGACATTAAAACATGAAATAACAATTTCTAAGGTTAAATTAATTTAAATTTAGTAATTTGAATTTCGAGTAACAGTTATCAGCTATTTCTGGTAACTGAAAATAAATAAACAGTATGCTTAGATCAACAGGAAGGGATGTGGGTAGTCGAAATAAATATATAAAGAGCTAGATAACTCTTTATTTTCGCCATTCGATCAGAAGCGACAGACAGGTAATACGCTTATTATTACAGTATTTAACACTACAACAATTGTAGCTGTATGGAAGTGAAGTATTATCGTTAGCGCTAGTTATTAAAAGTATTGTATAGAATTGTGGTATTATCCAGGAGTAGATTCTGAGCTAAAGTATTCAGCAAGTATTGTGACTTGTTTTACATAATATTAACCTAACTGTGTTCTTGTAATATTGATATTTGGTGTAAATTGTAATTAAAATATATCTTAAACGAAATGACGTATTTTCTGTACTCAATGTGCACCGGAATTACAGTAGGAGTAGTGTAAGAAAATAAAACCGAGTTAAGTTAAAGTAGTGCTAGATTTAATATACTGTTATTTTAGCTACGTAGGTTTGCAACATATATTGAGGAATGGTGACTAAAGTACACATAGATAAGTACACTAATATAAACATTACTTAATTCTCTGATGGTTTCCTTTAAATGTGTTGTAAATTCTCAAATAATTATCAAATTCTCCAAGCTATTTTTGTCAATAAACAGATTACCTCTTCTTTTTGTAATAAATATTCAAGAGTGGTTTTCTCAAATAATTTTTAACAGAATTCTTCCCAGTATTTTTTGTGCTTGATTCGACTAAACTAAGTGGAGGTTTATATTACGGTAGAAGGTTAATCAATACTATCAAAGTCAATCTTCATATCAGTTGCATTTTGCTAAATCATCAAATTTTATTCAACCCCGATTCATAAACCAATAACCTGGGAAGTTAAAATGGATACCTAATTGATCCAGACAATTATTACTCTGAAAAATATTAGTAGTATGATAGATCGGTATTTTAAACCATACCTAGAATCTTCAAAATACAGTTTAAAATATTGGTCTATCATACTACTATCAAAATCTTAAAGTCAGTTCACCCTAAATTTATCAAAATTAATCTCTTTTAAGCTGACAATCGATAAAAGAAAATTACTATAAAAATAGTATGTTTAATAAATGAACGAAAAAAAAGCGTGAAATGTGTAACAAGTTTTTTAAAAATATTCAAGGTTTAAGAAATCATGAGAAATATAAGCACATATTGACCAAATTAATAGGTATATTAATATCAATAATACAGAGGAACCAAATACCTCTACAGCAAATGAAGCTAGAAATTCTATGACAGATATTTATAAAACTATTACTATTAAAAAGAAATCTATACTAAAGAAACAATCTAAAGATATATGTAGTCATGCTTTTAAAGAAAAAGCAACAATATTAGATTTTATAAATAATCATATCATTATTAAATATGAAATTGTTAAAAAAGTATTAATACAGAGTGTTAGCCGCTTATAGTATTTAGAAACCACAAACTAAAATCAAAACAAAAAAAGTCAAGACACAATCAATTCTATTTTAAATCCAAATA
>JBBMOY011125774.1:0-10542 GCA_037951405.1 Platydemus manokwari
TTTATTTTTATTTTAAATATTTAAAAAGTACTGGATGGTTATCACTTCTTTAATATTCAAAGGAAATAGCAAATAAGATTCAAACTTGGTAGATACATGAAAAAGTATCAATGCAACACTTATTTAGATTCAGAATGAATTAATTATATATTCATAGAACAAAGTGATGAAAAAAACAAAGTATATAATTGAACTAAACTAATTATATTAAAGATAATTGGTCAACTTTACACAGCTCGACATTCACTTAAAGTCTCTAATAGTGGAAATAAATTACACCTTTCCCGTAAGATTGAAAAAATGACCAACTGATAGTTTTTCTTGGTTTTCGTATTTTGCATGATTCACGATCTTACTAATATACTTATGTTTTTATCACCATCTTAGTTCTTTATCTTTATTCTAATCTAAGAATTTGTCTTGTTATACTCGACACAACATTTTGTTAAAGACACTTCTTTTCTTCATAATCCACCTTTGCATAACGTCTTTTTAGGATTCTGTGCTTTATGGCATATTGTTCAATATGCGGAAACTGTGATATTGCATTTGCGTTGAAATGATCTTTCCATTTCAAAGATTTGCAGCTCTGGTTTCCATATACAGAATTGTGAATTATTGGTAGAATCGAATACGTGACCCATTTCTGAGCTGCGTTATCAGTTCTGTCAATAAAATTTTTGCCATATAGGTTGTGCTTAAAATTTTTAACAAAGGTATATATGGTTAACAACTTTTTTCTTGTTATACAATACTTACGCTGCCACTTGTCAGTATTCTCTGTACATATGTCATCACTTGTTCTTCACTGTTTGTATCTGACAAAACATGGCTTCTGTAGCACAGAAAGATGCATCAGTATCCAAAACATATTCCCCTTCTTTGCATGATAAACTTAAAACTGGTGGCGAAATTAATCACGTTTTCAATTTGTGACTTGGGAAAATTCGAGATCTCAAAACAAAGCATAAAAACTGAAAGCATAAATACTGATCAACCAAACAACACAAAATTCTAGTAGCATTAGATAAGATTAAACACGTGGTAGATGACATGTTGGAATCAAACTTTGTTATTCCAATTAATTCAAAATGAAAAGAAGAAAGAAGAAGCCACATATTTTTCAACAATAGATTTGGTAAATGGTTATCATAAAGAAGCAAAAGCAAAAACAGCATTCAGCACTAGATAAGGACAGTTTCAGTTTAATCGAATACCCTTTGGATAATGTTCAGCACCTGCAAATTTTCAGAAATTCATGAATGTCGTATTGATGACTGAAATTGGACAAATAGTATAATTTATTTGGATAATATTCTGATATTTGGAAGAACAGTCAATAAACACAATGGAAGGTTGGGAAAAGTTTGGAATTACTCCAAAAAAATTATGTATTTAGGCCATGTGATTGACGAAAATGGCAAACAAACAGATGAAGCCAACTTGGGGTTATAAAAAATCTGTTAAAATCTCAATATATCAAAGAACTACAGGAATTTATGGGATTATGTGGTCATTATATGCATTTTACAATTGATTTTGCTGGTATTTCCCAACCACTAAACCAATTACTGAAGAAAGAAAGTAAATTTGAGTGGAACGATTCAGCAATTGAAAAACGTTTTTAATTTCGCCAACAATTTTAAGTTTATTATGTAAAGGAGGAAAATATATTTTGGATACTGATGCACCTTTTGGTGCTATAGGAGCAGTGTTTTCTCAGATAGGAAATGATGAAGAACGAGTAATAGCTTGAAATGGAAGTAGATTATAGAAAACATCAGTCCAGATACAATATCACAATTTCTTCATTATGAACAATGCTCTATAAAGCATCAAAACCAACAAAAAAGACTTAATATAATACTAAGAAAAATGTGAAATATCTTGCAACGAAGATGAGAAAGTTTTGTGTAGAATAGAACTAGACAGGTTTTTAGATCAGAATAAAGATGAAGACCTGAAAATGGTGATAAATGCAATGCTCAGCGAAAGTGCTATACAGTTATCAAAAATTCCATGTTATAAGAATATCTGGGAAAAAAGGAATAATTGAGGATTAGAGATGATGCATTACTCTATGAGAAGAAAGGAATTTATCGTTATATAGTACCTCAGTATGATACGAAAACTTGTGTTCAAATGATTTATGAAAGATTTGGACATTTCGGGGTTGAAAAAATAACTGGAGTGCTTCCCCAGGCTAGCGGAAAGATATTCACAAATACGTACATTCATCTGCTAAGGAAATTGGTGGAAGAAATACAACTAAATTGCAATCAATAATTACGAGTAATTCGTTCAAAATTATTAGTATCGATATTGCAGAGCCGTAGGCTGAAATGAAACAAGAAAAACGATTTATACTAGGTATTATGGATTATTTTTCCAAATAATCCCTAAAGGCGCATCACTGCAAAACACGTGGCCAAAGTATTATTGAAAGAATCAATATGCATACACTCCGAACAACGGAACAAATTTTCAATCGATATTGATATCTGAATTATGCATCAGTATGGAAATAAAGAGAATATTTTCTTCCCCAGATTGTCCACATTCAAATGGACTAATTGAGAGAACTTTAAAAACCGTGAAAAGCGTGATCACATCATCACTGAAGAATTGCTCGTGCTCGGAGTATGTAATAACACGTTGAATATGGATTACCGATGTCGCCTCCCAAATCAATGAAATTTGCCATTCGAATTTATTTTCAGAAGAAAACCATGGCTACTTACTAATAAGGCAAGACCATATAAAAGGAAGACTATGGAAGAGTTTATGAATCATCATAAGAAAATTCTTGAAAAAGTGCAGAACTATAATAAGAATCAGAGTGAAGCAAACAGAATACTATAACCGAGGGACAATATCCCATGAATTATTAGTTGGTGATATAGTTATTGTTGAAAATCCGTTTTACAAACAATTTGGTAAAAGATTTGTAGACTCATTGAAGTTCTTAGAAAAAATAAATGCATTGATTTTTAAACTCCATAATAAGAAGCATAATAAAATTATTTAAAGAAACTATAATCAAGTAAAGAAATAGAGATAATATCGAAACGATGATGCAGGAAGAGATAATGATATCAGTATTGAAAGTATGGACAAGCGGCCAAGCATCATCAACAAAAATGATGACTTAAAAATATGATACTACCAAACAATGGTGAGAGAATGAAGAAGTCTACCAGAAATAGGAAACCTGCAAGATATCTGAATTCCCTAGACACCCGCTTTTCCGAAGACGGACGGATGTGATGTATGTATGTATTAATATTTTTATAAATCCGAATATATTTGTAGATACTTTTGGGTAAATAAATATTAATATTATTCTAATCTTACGCTTATATTGGTATTATTCGTAGATTTATTGATACTATTTGTACTTTATTTTTTTAATTTTTCACTCTTATTTATTTTTATTTTTTAATTTTGATATTTTTTAATTAATTTAATTTTAATGTCTGAATTATTAGTGATTTATGGAAAAATGAGTATAAGCTTTTATTGTTAGATGAATCGTAATTTTGATTTTTATGAATTATTTTATTAGTAAAAGGTTATAATTTCGAAAGTTCGTTAATAATTGATTAGTATAATAAATTAATAAAACAATTAAAATAAATAATTATTGACAACAAATTGTTAATGTTATTCAATAGTGAATGCAAATAATGATTATATTATATTTTCCAAGAAGTAACTCTTGGTGAATTCATGATTAAATGTTTGATTATTGTGTAATTTTAGCGGAATCCAATAAACAATAATAATAAATAATAAACCTCTCCATCATTTATTTGTAAAATAATACTATATAAATACAACTATAAAATCATAATTTTTGACCTTGTATCGTCTTAGGCTAATGCAACTCGAGTTTCTTACTGAAAACTATTTGACTTAATTGAAAGCGCTTTCTTCGGTGAAAGTATCGGTATTATTCCTGATTGCAAGATCCAATTACTTTAATCGGTTTCATCTTAGATAAGCATATAACTCTGATATTTTGAGCTAGAACCGGTGGTAAACATTTATATTTTATTAGTCTAAGCTTTCCTTCATTTTAGTAGTTTTATAGGCTCTAGTCCACATATTAAGGTGGTTACCAGAACTGGTTGTTCAATAGTCATTTGGTTCATCAAATTTCTTAAATATAAAACATTTTTTATAATCAAATTTTTACTTTCTCGTTTAACTGTGGCTGTTTTAAACAAGTCGAATCATCGATTGATCACATATTTGACAAATGCAGGGTTTCTACGTTGTGTAGTTAACATAAATATGAATATAATTCAGAATACAAAATAAACAGACTTTTTAATCCGAATTGATTTTGCAATAAAAGGTTATTAATGTCGTCGATAGTTAGAGTGAGTTGAATAATGCTTAGTACCCTGTGAATTCTCATATAAAAAGTGGGCGAGTTGAATACGACCCTCAGATTTTCTGCATCTAGTTCTCTGGTTAATGTTTTCTCCCGATAATTAAATGTTTTCTCTTTATTTCATTATTTAAAGTTATTTAATTAACAATTTACCTTAATTAACACAGCAAAGTTCTGATTGCTAACTTACACAAATTTGATAAATAGATGTAGGTGCACTAATGCCGATGTCATTTAATATACTAAATTGTTTATATTTTTATTAAAGAAAGTTCAGATATAATTAACCTACTCTCTGGGGAAAGATCGAGCAGAAACAACTCATTCAACGGAAATAAATCTTTAAGAATAAATTAAAAATAAATAACAATTCTGCATTTTCTGACCTCTACCATATAATGAATAATATTTAAAATTTTAAATATTAAATTTATTTGAAAAAACGATTGTGCTTGCAATTCTCAGCAAGTTAACATCATCCTATCTTTTGGAAAAATCAACTTGTCTGAGTTTAAATTGTGTAAAAATTGGACAACTTTCGATTTTTTAACATTTGTAATTGTGCTTATAAATAAAACTTTGTTATTAAATATTGTTATTTAATTTTAAAAGCAAGAAATTGCATTTACACATAAGAACTCATGCTGTTGAGTTTGCGCATTAACAAAAAAATACCACAAAGCTAACAGTTGAGAGATTATATCTAGTTTCCAAATTATGATAAGTGTAACTCCTTTGTGGTAATCGTCGCTCTTTCAAAGTCTCTGTTAATTCGGTCTAACGCATCAATGATTCAATTCGATTCTGATTTATCTCTTGCTTTCATGAGCTTATATAGTCATCGTTATCATGATAATGTAGGTTGTATTTCTTATTCTTATTATTTTAAATTTCGAAATAATTAATAAATGTTTCATCTACATGTAATTTCTTCAAATAATGTTATTTTAATCACATTGAAAAGATAAATGATTAATAAAGATAAGAAAAGAAATCTCTAAAAATTTAATTTTTTCTAAAATTTTTAATTATTATTTTGTTAACGTGCCCTTAAATTGATAATGTATTATTTTTAAATTTGACAGCAGTGATAAAAATTTCCATTACCAAGGTGTTATTTGATTGAAAAATAATTTACATCACAATTATTTCTATATTCTTTCTATAATTAATTTATTTTATTGTCATAATCGTGGAGTCTGAGCGGGAGTCTACTTACAAAAAATTAACCAGAGCCACAAATTTACATTTATCTTAGTTCGTTCATTATCATAATTCTAAATAATATTAATAAGATGTGAAAAAATTTAAATTTTAAAAGCACTTAAAATGATTAATAAAATAATATAAATTTCTTTAGCATTATGATCCTACACTACTCAATTCCGAAAGAAATGGACACGTATCTTTTAATGTCAACGATATCATCCTAGATGGCTTTGTGAAAAACAATGGAGTACAAGAGCTTGGAAGCATTGCCTATGAACCAAATAATTATTTGGAAATGGATGATTACCAAAGAAGGTAACTACTATTTAAAATATCTAATGTCTAAAGAATTTTATTCAGATCGTTGAATAAACGAGATTATGTAGCTAATTAAAGTTTTTTGGTATGACTTCAAAAATACAATTTGTTTTAAGTAATTTTAACAATTTATACTTAAAATACTCTAGGCATGTATCTATATAAAAATTTCTATTTCTTCAATCTGCTCTATATCTACTTTATATCATTTTTGTATTATTCATTAATCTTCTCTGCCTTTATTTACATTTTTTTATTTCCATGCCATAGATCTTCTCGAAATTGAATTCAAATGCGCAGTTGCCAAGTAAACTGCTACTAATTATAAAAGCACGTATTGTATACAAAATATAAAGTCAACGCACCACATTGTATTTAACTACATCATTTTTAATTCTCATAATGTGAATTTATTGATATTATGTACTCATTTTTCATTAATTTTCTCACTATTACTGATACCATTTTGCCTTAATATGATATTTAAATATAAATTATAAATAAATCTTATAAATAAATATATAAATAAAAGTTATCTGCACATGTTTGTCGAATAATAAACAGTAATGGGGGTTTGACGAAAAAATAACCAGAATACGAAGATACGACAATGACATTGTCAACCCAATTACGTGAACATAAATAATATTAAATTTAATATCAATAAATTTATGATAAATAATAAAAATGATAATGAAAATAATAAGTATTATGATAAAGATAATCAGTATTTCTTAATTGAGTTTAAAGTTTACTGGTCCAAAATCTTGGTTTTTAAATTCGTATACTTCAATAAAACAAA
This sequence comes from Platydemus manokwari, assembly GCA_037951405.1. Classification (NCBI taxonomy): domain Eukaryota; kingdom Metazoa; phylum Platyhelminthes; order Tricladida; family Geoplanidae; genus Platydemus; species Platydemus manokwari. The sequence continues at coordinate 6,729 of JBBMOY011125774.1, forward strand.
AAAATTGCAATTTCGTAATCCCTTTCATAAATATTGTTACAAAATCTATTTTTAAACTTAATGAGAAAGCACGAGTTCAAACCATTTTTTTTGAATTAAAACTTTCCGCTCATTTGCATAAATATGACAGGCGGGCTGAAAGATTAATTGAAGGAAGCCCTAACCACAGGGAGATTTTGCTAAGAAAATTATTATTATATAAGAAATAAAATTAATAAATATTTAAATAAGCAGTACTTATATCAACATAAATTTTTCTTATTTCACTTCATTAAAACAAAATAATTGATTTAAAAATTTTTGGAAACCATTTTAAATTCTAGTTTATATAAAAGTAAAATGTTTGAAAGGAATATTAAGGAACATTCTTCATGGAAACGGTTGAATTAAGGAATTAAAATTTGATTTGTTTAAATTTACTACTGGAATAAAGAATATACATATATTGCTATGATGAGTTTTAATAATAATTGAAACATGACGATGAGAATGATTCGTTCTGGGTATTCTTTTGGGAAATTCCAAAAAGCGGTAAATAATTTTGTGTTATAGATTCTAAATCATTTTCCATCTCTCTCTCTTCTCTCTGTGTTTGTTCAATGAACCAAAATCGGTGGAAATTTTATTTCGATCAGAAAATATTTAACGGTTTTATTTAATGACTTTCATTGAATATTTATGCAAATTTTTCATGTCGATACTTGAATCGAAAAATAATTAAATTCTTTTTTTGATTTCCCCACTTGTTTATCGTTTTATATCCAAAGATTAGCCAAATAGAACGCTGATTAACGAATATCGTATTTTCGTAATTTAATAATAAAAAATTTCTTTCACAAGTCGTTCCTGTTGCAATATAAGACCCATTGATATTTGGTGTGCATGAAAAATTAAAATGTTAAGAACCATAATATTATCCTTGATATTAATCATTAAAATTATTTTTTGATAGATATATTTGGTCTATAATGATGCTTATTAAGTTTTTCTCAATTTCGTATTAGCTCATATAAAAATAAAAGTACATTTGATAAGAATATGTTGATCGGTATTAGACAAATGATATATAATCCAAAATAATCCACCAATTGAAGAGATTACTGAATTTCGAAATACATTAATGCCATTAGTAAACAATTTGATCTTTTCTAAGTTCATTTACAAAATCTTTTTTGGCTATAATTGTTTCGATGCTATTTGTCAAATATTAGTAATATAACTATATTTTCAAATAAATAAAAGCAAAATATTATTTTTCACATCTTAAACAATGATTGAACTTGAACTTTGTTGGTCAAAGCTTTTCAATTTTTGTCAAATCTGAAATAATTCATTCTGTGTGATCGTAAAATTATGTTGTGTTTATAGTTCAAGTGGCTGAACAAATCTGAATATTTTTATTTGTTATTGAGCTGTTTAAAAGAGTGGGCGTTGCTTTTTTTCTTCAATATTTTTTTTATTTAATTCTTATGTATAAAGTAAAAAAAATAGATTGCTAATGTATTCCGAACGAAACTGCTAATAATATTCTGACAATGAGATTCATTTATTGGCTATTCAAAAATTAATACTAAATAATGATAATAATATTAATAGTAATTATCTCAAACAAAAGATAATTTAAAAATATTAAAAAAAATTAAAAATATCAATATCTGAACTCAGTATTTATATCAACAATTATATCCAATCACATCAACATGATAAATCAGATATTCGGAATATTTGAAATAATTAGTTAGATAATTTCACTTCAATCACCGATTTATTCAATATGAACTGTGGCATTGTTTTAATGCCATAATTCAACTTATCAATTATCGTAAATATTAATGAATGATAATTATAAAATTGGTTTTTAAATATTTTTTGCTATCAACACCAGCAAACCATGTAAAAAACTTTGGAAATTAAAGTCATTGCCTTCCAATAAAAAAATAAAAATGACAATTTTTTCAGGTTCTATTTTCTTTAAATTTACAACGATAATGATTTAAAAAATAATATTATATTGTTTAATTAAATAAAATTGCTTTAATTTCATTATCAATAACTATTTTAATAAATTACGCAGTTGTTTGTACAGGAATTTATTGTGATTATATAAGATTATATTTCAAATCAAAATCATTGAAATGCAGTATTTTGCATTTAAATTGAAGGGATTAACTGATTTTGAACAAAAATCCAATTTCGACAGTAATGTAAATAATGATGAATGTTAATGGGATGGTAATGGATTCGATTACACCAATAATTGAATTTTGTAATTACGAATTCGAGATTCTATGAAATACTGATAAAAATCTGATCGATCAGTGGAAATGATTTAACAATAAACATCCATATGAGTAAAGCTGTATTGAAAATGAACCTTTATCTCAACTTTAGCGAGAACAATATTGCATCATATCGTACTATTTTATAATATACTCCATCGCCTAGAAGTGTATGACGTAATCATTGCACTTATCACATCATTACATGTGATATATCAATAATTAATAAAGTTATGGTTATAAATTAAAAACATTTTACAAAAATTGATTTAACAACCATATGAACGTGATGACAATTATTATTATGCCAAAATAATTATTATTGATGATTATTATTATTAATAATTATGACATTAAGAATAATTTATTCAAGAAATAAATCGAAAAAATTCCCATTTATAATGAAGCAGCCATTCCCCAATATTAGTTAGCAATCGTCAGCACTCTTTCATTCTGAAAGAAATCAATTAATATTTAAGAATGAACCAATGAGAAAAATACGATAAATAGTTATTAAATTTTTATAAAATTAACTTATTAAAATATAATTAATAATATGACAAATCATATTTGGAAATCTTTCTTAATTTATTCATCGATTAATTTCATTGTTTGTTTTTTGTTAAAATTTGATTTGAATCAATTCTGATTAAAAAACAATATCGATATTGATTTTGTTTTGGACAATGAATGAAAAACATCAAATCAAGATTAACAATTCAACAAAAGATTGACAAATATAATTTAATGAATTCATAAATAGATGAGATGATATTCAAGTAGTGAATACGATTGGTATGATGGTGGCACAAAAAAGCAGATCACATGGTTAGAGAAATGAGAAATATATGTTTATGAAGTATAATTTTAAATTAATTGATTTTTCATGCCTTGGTATGGATTTTAGTGAAATTTGGGAGTGTAAACCTATTGGAATTACACTATTAAAGAAGGTATATAGTGAAAATCTTAGGAATTTTAAATATGTATGAAGACTATAGTGAAATACATAATATTTGTCATTATTCATAATTATATTATTATCTTTTATTATAATTCGTTTCACAGTCGTTTTAATCATCAATAAACTTTTATTTTGTAATTTAATTACTTAAAATAATTTAATGAAACGCATAATATTTGATAATCTTCTTTAGATTGCTTACAAATACATAATGTTCAACATATGCCACCAGTATTCACCATTTTGTACCGTGTTCTGTAAGTACCTGATCAGCAGCAGACACTCACATCCACGCAGACATACTTTTGCAACTCCATCAATGGTAATTTAAAGATGGTAGTTACTGCCGATCCCAGGTTTAACATGTTTACATTTTCAGGTTCTATTAATTAACTTGTTTAGCTCCAAGCAGGTGCTAATTGAATTGATTTTTATCCTATTTGGGTCAAATAATAATATGGGGGACAGAAAAGTAACAATTGAGAGGGGTCAATGTAACAACTGGTTTGATCACAAGACGTAAAGCATTTAATGTCAGGAGGAACCAAAATGCATGGTGCATGTCTGGTGC
>JBBMOY011125885.1:0-17004 GCA_037951405.1 Platydemus manokwari
TTATTTACAAAGTTTCAATTTAATCTATTTCTGTTTATAAATAATATTCTTTAAATTATGTAACTATAATACTTTATAAACTTCGTATACAGACGGCAAGTAACATAGTTAATAAGCTAATGTTTTAATAACGGATTACTTTACTCTATACTCTTAAAAATTTTAATGACATTAAATAAGAATGATAATGTCACTAAGTTTTCGTTTTGATATTCAGAATAATTCAAATAATGATTTTTTTATTTTCGAAATCTAAGTTATTAATAGGAAAACAATTACAATGAAGTTCAAAAAAGTTATTTCTTATATGGAACAGGAAAATAGTTCTAACAAAGCAGCGAAACATTTTAAACAAGAAAATAGTTGGACAGTATTGTTATTCAATGTTTAGGAGATTTTACAAGAAAAAAGACAATCCAGACCCAGTAAAAACTTTTAGGAATAAAGGAAATTGGTAAATGATGGAATGCCATAACATCGGAAATATAAGAATTTCTATTTAAGTGTTCGGATTCTCTCCAGATATTAGTGAGTGACATATAGCAAAGCATGATGTGTACATAACATTTTATGAAAAATATTTATTCAATAATCTTATCCAAATACTGTCCCTATTTTATGACAACTTGTCTTTAAAAAATATTTTTTGAGTGTCCCGGTCACTGTTTCGAGTTAAATAAATTTCCTTTAACTAAATTTAAGGTAATATTTAAATAAAAACATAATAAAGAAGAATAATCTACCAATAATGTCAGTATTATGAAAAAAAGTAAATTATAGTTAAGAATGTGATAAGATATATAGACTATGTCAACCACATAACCGCTGAATTTATCCACGGCATTAATAAAAACATTAAAATTACACTTGAAAATTAAATTAATAAATATCTTAATTAATAAGATGTCTATCTAGAAGTAACGGAAGAGAGAATAATAAAGTCGTAATTATATATTAAGGCATTATATACCCGACATAATCTACTGCGGTATAGTATTACAAAGACACGACAAATATAAGGAATTATAAAATTAAAGAATCTAATAAAACAATGAAAATAATACTGATTGAATAAATAAGTGAAAAAATCACATAAAAGAAAACTAATTGATTCAATTGTCAAAGATTCCATTCACGAATAACTATTCATATGAATATTCATAACATCAATGATCTCTGTAAGTCAAATTGCAAAATATATGCGTAGAAACTTAAATCTGCATTAATAAGAACACATAATTTAAGAAAACAAATTTCATTTAATAATTTAAAAAATGTGAAAGTAACAAATAATTTAATAAATCTATTCCATGTTAGATTATTATTGTAGAATAAAATTTCGATAATAGAAAATAATTTTAGCATATAAATTTAATCGATAAAGAACTAAAACTAAATTCTTTAAAAAACTTGCAGATAAAGCCATAAGTCGAAATATTGGTTAATCAAGAATAAATCATCTTTAGTTTACCGAATGCTCATAACAATCTCTTTAGATAAATGAAATATTTCTTTGTAAATTAGTCAATGCGTTGGCAGGCTTCTTAAGTGAAATATCTTTGACATGTTGAAAACTACTTTATCACTCTACTGTAAAGACACAAGGGTTAATAAAGATTATTTATAAATGTAACATATTTTATTCGATCGATAATGTTTTCATCAAAGAAAAAAACTATGCTGATTTTGCGTGGACAGATAGCAAAAGGACTTACCCATTAAGTTTTCATAAAAGATTCAAAAAATATGAACTCAAAATAATTCCTAGGAAGAACCTACGTAACTTGAAATTAAAATAAATTGGATTTATTAATATAATTCCCGATAAGTGTTCTTTGGAATTAAGTCTCTCAAAATGTTCAAAGAATATTCCAAAAAAGGAAAGTTTAATTAAGGTTATTTCTGTAGAGTTCATCATTGTATCAAGCAGATGACCCAGGAAAAGATGATGTTAAAAAATTTTGTCTTAAATATCATAAAAGGAAGTTACAAACAGCTAAAACCACCCCATTTTCAAAATTTAAGCTAGGATTAAAAGTTCTCGATATGTAATATCGTCAAAATGTACATTAAATTTTATTAATGTCAATTGATTTTCAACGTGTAGTAATGGTTGGAATATCGTAGGACATTGCCTATAACAATGTTTAATGAAAAATACTTATTAACTCAATAGTCAAATTTGGTTGTTGAATCAATTAATGTTGCTGAAGAATCAGATGTATTAGATATGGTTGATGAATAAATTTTTTAATATACTTGTTATATATATAACGATTTATATTATAATTTGAGATTATATTAAATATATCTATATAAAATATAAATTGACATTTTGGTACTATGTTTAATGCAGTAGCTAGATGCCCAGCTCACTCTTTCAGAAGTAATAAAATTTGAATAGAATTTATAAGCGAAAATATATGTACATATTATATTCTTAAAATATCCATAAAATCCAAATAGTATTCAGTGATTCCCAACAAAATCCTAAAGATTTTTGTAAGATGTCTAACATTAATTTTCTATTATCATAATTTTAAACCAATGTAATTAATTTTAACCCTATCTGCTCCAAATTTATCTCGTAGTTAAAGGTTTCATTGCCAACCTTCTTTCGATTGACTTGGTTTTCAATTGAATTAATTTTTTACGATTTATAACTTTTAATTGCATAAACGGACAAAGGAAAGTTTATTATAATCAGAAAAATGATAATGAATGTAATGAGAAAGGATATGGAATTAGTTTTGAAAATATTTTCATTTAAAATATCAATTTCATCGCCGATCGAGTTATGCATAATTAAACTACGAAGACATCAATTTGAGAATAACAAATTATAAATGATAGAATAAAAATGCATTTTATCAAAGTGAATACAAGAAAAAATTACGCATAAAATGAAATACTTAGTCAAATTTCAGTAATGGCACAATTCATCATCTTTGGAGCCCCGCCTTGCTTAAATAGCACGTAAAAATCAATAAATTATCAAATATATTCTGCTGGTCCAGTTATCAAATCACCATAATTACAAAGCAATGAAGCTATTCTGTTGCAAAATTATCCCTTCAAAATATATACCCATCATTGACTATTATTCAGTAAATAGATTCAATCAATCTGTGATTAAAAACATTGATTTGACAATCAATGTTTAATATTAAAATTTCGATTTAGAAATAAAAATAGTGAATTGTGCCTTATTAATTTAAGCATATATGTAATCTTATAATATTGAAGTCAATGTTTATTGTTTGAATATTTTATCCTTTAATACTTTGTCTTTTGAATTCGTAAAAAATATTTGTAACAGAGAAATAAGAGACAGAAATTAAAGGCGATGATAATGGCAAATAATTAAATATAAATATTAAATCGTAAAATTATTAATAATAAAATAACAAGATACAATTATAATAAATAACAAGATAAAAAATAATAAAATATTAATAATTATTAAAAATCCAAGCGCAAAATCGAAATTAAACCAAAGAATTAGGAATTAGTATAAACAATAAATTAATGTAATCCGAAAAAATAGTTACGAAACACATGTGATATCCTACTCAAAGTAAGATATAAATACAGAATCATACAGACGAAGCGTACCACAATTCTGAAAAGTACGACGAGTGATCATCATTCTTCGAATCAGGAGATTATCAAATCTTAAATTCTTACTTATTTTATTTGAAAATTTTGAATGTGTTATCTTTCTGGGAACATTGCAGAGATATTTTGAGTGATGTTCATTTTATTATTATCTTTAATTTATAATAATTTCAACTAAATCATAAGCTTTATAATTTGATAATTATTTCGATAAATTTATTTTCCATTTTTATTTCTAAAATTATTTATCCTCTTCATCTTCTGCGTCCGTTTTGGATTACTGATTATCTACTTTCATATTATATTGGGTATTGTATAACATTTTTTTCTTGCTGCTAAAATCGTTTCGTATTCCAAAATGTATTTTATTAAATATAAATTTCATTGTCGTTTAATCAGATAATTGACTATATCAACCATTAACTAAGTTTGTAAATTTTACTACGTTCGAATTCCATATATTACTTTAAGCCGTGTAACTATCTGGATTTTTAAAAAGGTTGTATTTAGTTATCATATATGAGAATTCTCGAACTTATACTCAAACATATAACACTCATCTGCATTTAACTATAAATCAATTAAAATTTCTTTATATAAACAACGGTAAATAAAGTTCTCAATATTTCTATGGAAATCCCGAAAAAACAGAATAATATAAATCAAAAACCCACATATTATTTAACATTATCAACAAGGTACGAATTCGATATAAAAATAATAAGAATGTTATCAAATCGATTCCGTGTTCATAAACGATTCAAGGACTGTCAAATAAAATTCAAAAACTAAATACTCGTAAAAACATTGCTTGTCAATGGAAGTAAGGAACGACAATCTAAAGCCAAACCAAATCGGAAATAGTGAGTCACAGATTCGGGAGAATTTAAATCAATCATTTTATAAATTAAAATTATAATTTTATATAATCATGTTCTGCGAACAACTAAAAACGATTATGCAAAATCATTTTAATCATTGAAGTATATTTCTAAAATTTTCTTTACTTTGATTTTGTCAGTAGCTACCGAAGTTAATTGTGAATTCGAGGTCCTATCCGAAACTGATGAGTAGAAAGGACTACATAACCAAGATATCTGTGGTTTAATTAGTAAGCCATATTAACTTTACATTGAAAAGCTAGCATTCCCAATGGATTGCTCGTCGAGGTATATCTTCTAGGTATTTTTGTTTCCAAACGCAATAGATATCTTATCAAAATTTAAAATACGAATTCTCAAAGGATTAGGAAGAGAAAATATGCTTTACCTGCAAAAAAGAAAGCAAAACTGAATTACACTTAGAAAAATAACGATGGAATTTCAAAAGATTTTTAAAATATTTTGAAGTGTTTATATAATCATTTAATTTTAAGAACATTATCGAGTAAATCGATACATGAATAAGATTGTCATAACACATCTGATGCAGTAATCGCATTATACATAACATACTTTACTTCAACATATCAGTCTAATAAGATAAGCTTCGCGTCTTCATGTGACAAACTACTATTTAATTAGGGAATTTATAAATAATAATAATTAAGTGGAAAATAAAAAAATAATCCAACACCTGAAAAAGTACAATAAAAGCAATAGCTTAATACATGATTAGAAAACCAAGGATATGCCTGAGAAGATAACAATAATTTCGTCAAATTAGTACAATGCAGAATTATAAATTAAAGTTATTTAGCTATATAAAGTAAATAAGTTTATAATATTGTATATCATAAATAAAGCAAAAAAATTTATTAATCAATACCACTTCTTGTCAAAGAGGAAATCCATAAAACCATTAACAACTACAACATTTGAGTTTATTAATTATCATTTAAAACTTTGTTTCTACCCACTTCACTTGTGTAAACTTTACATTGTGTTTTTTATTCAGATAATCATTCGAGGATTACTCTCTGAGGAAGAATCGAGCAGAAACAACTCATCCAAAGGAATAATTTCTTTACAAATATCGGTACTTTCCTGATTAAATATTATTTTATATATTAATTGTTTTGTCTGCATCCCGGATAACAGGAAAGTACCCAAATATCGGCTCTTAATCAATGACTGGGCTCCGTCTGACCTCACTTACTCTCTCACCCAAAAATCAACCTCAAATTTAATCTACATCGGGATAGTCATGGTTTAGTATCAACCAATTCATCCTTAAATATCATCGGACTGATTCGCCAGACTTGTTTGCCTTATTAAAATTTCAGCAATATTCTCACTGCGTAAAAACAACTTATTCTCAACAACAAACAATGACATCCAACAACTATGAATCCCGTCAAAAGTGCTCAAAATTTTCAAAAGTCGAGCAAACAAATTCACCGCTACACAACACGACCAACACTCAACCGAGGTTATGATTGCCCCACTCGGCTTCGATTTTTCACCTAAACTCCACTCGGATTCCTAATGAAATTAATACCTTACAGTGTAGCCAAAGTTCATTTACTGAGAAATATCTAATATGCGTAGCCCGCTCTTCCTTCTCACCACACACAACTATGCATAATCAGCATGACCAGACAATAAATGTTGCTTTAACTTAATTGTGATCTATTCGTTCTCCGCAACCCGAGCATAAAGCCAAGACTCTAATTCCTGTCCACACACTACACCCGAATCCTATTTATTTAGTATTGTCCTTTTGAAGATAACAAAAGTGGGCCCACAATAATAAATTATCAAATTTCAGTATTGGTACCCTCCTTCTCCTTCTCTACAGACGCTCAAGTCTGACCGCGAAGTTTGTCACCGGAGATCTATGCATCTATAGGATCGTCAACCAAGTACAGTATTCTATGCGCTAAAGAAGATTTACTCAGAAAAACCCAATCTCAACATATAACGTCTCGTCAACACAAACTTAAAGACAAGTTCGTCCACAATTTTACAAATTCCAACAAAACAATCCACCACAATGCACTCAGACAAATTCCAATTCCCCAATCACATTCTCCGACTTAGAAATTTTCCAAATGACGAGATGACGTTCCGGCCGTGTGAACTTAATATATGATTCCAATAAATGTGTTCACAATTTCATAAATCTGCCAAATTATCCAACAGAATTGCAGTAATTTCGATCAGTCTACTCACTAACTGCCAAGTCCCAATTTTCGGTGCTGCCACAACCATTTCTCAACCATTTCAAGGAATTACGGCAAGGCGCGATATTTATCTTACCAAACCAAAGAGGTGAGGGATTTCCCATCGCCTCAAGAAGAACTTGTTTATGGGTAATAAATATTAATTTTCTTTTTCAGGATGAAACACTAAACATGATTACACAACTGACCTTTGTCCACTATTTAAGTGAAGCAATTCAAATCTTTCTGTTAATCGTTTATATTACAATTATACAACTTTATATGGAATTTTGTACAGTGTACAGTTAATTGAAGATAGGCTTTGTCAATACAAATATTTTTAAAATAGATTCATATTAATCATATATTACTTTAAAAAATGTTATAAAACATGGAATCAACAAAGAATACTTAAATAAAGCACAAACTCAGAATTACCTTATTGCTTTCTTCCTTAAAAGAAATTTGAGTTAAGAATAAAGTTATATCATAATTCAGAATTCATTTTATTTAATCTAAATAACTTTAATCCAAATAAATAAAACACATCAGATAAACAATATATAAGACAAATAATTTTTTAAAAATAATTTATTAAAACATTTTTTTTTATTTTAGTTGTTTCAAATAATCTAAAATTAAAATAACTTGCACTCATGCATACGTAACTGAAGTGGAAATATGAAAAAATCTTAATTTCGAAACATTAATTATTTACATATTTATTTCTTTATCTATATCACTCATTGATCAACAAACCTGATGAATGATACTTCATGCATTAGGTCTATAGACTTAAATATTTAAACAAAAATACTTTAGAAACTGCGTCAAATTGTATATCCAATTACTCGCTTCACTTTCAGGTGTTGATGCCCAATTTAAAGTAAACAAAATGCTACAAAATTAACAAAAAAGCAATCGATTATTCTGGGATTAGCTTTGATTTTCCTATGTATTCCATTATAATAATATTTAATCTCTAGATTTTCTAAGAATATATTACTTATAATTCAAACTCGTCCTGGGAATTAGTTCTTTATAAGGCGATAATGATGTGCACGGACTGAAAATGCATTTGAATAAAACATGGATAAGTTTAGATAATGATAGAATAAGTAAATTAGTAATAACTATGTAACTATTTTTACTTGTAACGATACTTTAATTATCTGCTATTTTGAAAACGAATTCATAATAAATAAATATTAACAAAATACATAATAAATTAACAAATAAACATTTTTAGAGTGAAAACGTATCGATTAAAATTCAAAATCAAAACGCTAAATATAGATTAAAATAAATGATAAAAAGAATATGTGAAGTATATTTTAAAACAATATTGTTAATATTGTGTCTGGATGTAACGCAACAAGTGGTTCGATGTGCAAGCTATCTCAATAAAAACGAGTAGAAAACATAATTTCTTTCAAATTTTTCCGAAAATAACGAAGAACCCAGAACCACAGAAACAAGTTATTTATTTTATTTTACTGTAAGGTAAAATAAGAACCCACAAGAATTGTAAACTAGTAAAAGTATCGTAGAAGCATTATGGTTGTGCGCCAGGAGTAGTCCCTTTGTCAGTATCTCACATTTGTGAGGACTAGATCTGTTTTTTTTGCTAAATGATCTCTTATTGTTGGATCTGTTCTTGTGTTTTCAAATTTATGAAAGTAGTAAAGTTATAAAACAAATATATTTTTGTGATCGAATCTATTTACTTATTTGGAATGATATTATTAAACAAGTAATTGTGTTCTACCGTAGATAAACCCAACAATTTTTATTATAATGATGCCAGAGAGTAATGTATATAATAGTCTGATTTGATAGAAGAAAATTATGAAAAGTGCAGCAAATATTCTGTGTTGAAAACTTTTTTCTTTTCTGCTAAAGTTAGTTTCTCCTCTATGGCACGAGGTTACATTTTATGCGCTATTGTCACCGAAGTTTTTCATGTGCATTAAACGTGGATAAAAACTATCTTACTGAACGTGGTTTTAAAATTTAACAAATTATAATTTTCAATATTAATAAATTAATATAATCGCAACTAAACGATGTAATTGACTGGCTGCACTTAGCAAGTATGAAAGAATTCTAAATGAGTTTATTTATATAACTTCTCTTCACTAATACATCTTTATTTTTATTGAAATTATACGGACTGTAAAAATACTTTATGCAGCTAGGGTGTATTCAGACATAATGTAGCAAGCACAAAAATCATTGATTCCCGATGAGTTTGATTGTGATTTGTCCAGTTTCCTAAGATTGGTTCTGATAAATTGGATAATGATTCGTCAAGTAGTTGTGCTAAATAAGACATTCTCTCTCATATATCACCCTCATCAATCACTTGAATGTTGTAAAAGATCTACGAACATTTTAAAATAGATTAGAATTAAAAAGATTTATATCCAGAATTTATATTAATTTATATTATATTACATTAATTTGTTCAAATTATTAGGTTAAATATCCTTTTGAATTGCCTCTCAATGTGTGTTTAATAAAATAAAAACTTCTTACAAGCTCCATGGGGAACTTTGATATGTTGAAAATTTCTGATTTACGTTAATTATAACAAATATGGAATAATTTTTATAGAATATAAAAAGTAATAACTTTTGTTACTAATGTTACAAAATATAGTACATTACAAGTTCGAAAGGTCATTGAAGAATTTACACTCGCATGAAATTTATACCATGCAACGAAACAAATTTCCTTTAGGTATAAGATTTTCGGTTATTCTGAAAACCATTTGACTAATTGAAATGAATATACTTTTACAGAAGATATCACCTCTCATTCATTTTTTACTGAAGGGATCTTCGATCTTTTGATATTGTTCACCTTTTGAAATATGTCTTTAAAAAGATCAATAAAATAAATGTTAGTTATTAATCATTTTGTTTGTAAGCCACTCATTGGAAACACACAGAAAGGGCCATGACAGAAAATTATATATACAATCATTAAAACACATTAATATCTTTTGGTATTGATTTTTAAAATCTTTTAAATTTAAATTTTAAAATCCTCACACTGTTAACGATTTAATAATTACAATATATTTTTCTTCCGTTATTATGTTCATATTTTCGCTAAACACGAGTCAGACAAACATTGGTGTGATTAGAATTGGATCTGCAGATGTATGAAGATCAGTAATTGCTTATGTTTACTTAAACTGAGTAGAAACAAATCGATCCTTAATTGTTTGCAAAAAACGAACTTCAATGGCAAATTGTATGGACTGTCTATTTTTACATGGAAATGCACAGATTCCACAACTCTGGCATAAAGCGGAATCTAAGATCGACTAAAAATTAACTTTATTTTTATATAATTTGTTATTTAGTAGTTAAAATTAATTATTTTATTGGTGACAATCTAAGTTATTTTACTGATGCATACAGGGGTCAATCAGTACCTACAGTGCAATTTTCGACAAATTGAAGCTGTCGATATCAATGAATTTAAAATCTTAGATATATATTTATAATAATATACACATAAAAGATAAATACACACACAGCCAAAATAAGGCTTGCCTGTAGAACACAGGAAGGATAAAAATTGTTTTCTAGTCATACAAATGTTTCTTGATAGGGAGCGATTTCCTCAATTGAAAGACTGACCTGCACTATATGTCCGCAAGCGCCCAGATTAGATTGTTAAGAATTGCTGAGTAACAGGGCCATTTGATGTCGTTTGTCTTTCGGGTCCTGGAGGATACTTTTCACACTTCCAAGCACCGATCACTCCGGAATCGACGATGGTTATGGCCTACCATCGGACTCAACACGAAGATGTGCTCACTTTCATTGTTAAAAAATCGTAATCTGATCTGTCCAGGAGAATATCTGTATTCATTTGTTCATAAACATTGCAAACAGTTTTGTAAATGAAAATATGTTTTATCAGTCTTTATTTTGTTAATTTTTTATTGAAATACATCTGATTACATTTCGAAACCATTGAACATGATATTTACAGAGTTTGTGTTGTGATTGTTCAGTGATAATAATGCTCCAATTTGAAATTTACATGAAATATGACAAAAATACGATAGTAACCACTGGTTAGAATAGAAAAAATACAACTATCAACAATAGATTGTTATCGATAATAAAAATTTGGATTGAACACAATTATATAACATCGATTACGTAACTGGTGTGTGCAAATACTCAATATTTACAAAAAATTTTCAAATGATTATGGAAAATATCTATTCCAAGAATGGGAAATTTAGTCCAGGTATATGTGGGATGCTTTATATAAGCTTCAGAAATCGATAAACGGAATGTTAAAGTTAAATTTATTACCTGACTTGATTACATAATTAATGATAAATACATATTTGCAAGGATTTACTCTAAAAATGCCCTTGCATCAATTTATAAGTCAAATAAACTGTAGATTATTTTAGGGTATAAAATAAAAAGCTCATAATTTAGTAACCTTTTTGGCAAATGATTTCAAAGAACGTTGGTATTGCTATTCGGATTTTGCGACAGAATTTGATAAATTATTTTGTCAATATATTTTTGCCAAGATTTTCTGTGATTAATTTTAGAACTCGTACCTGAATCCTTCAGTCACTTTTCGTCTGACAACTGTCTTAAAAATGATAAGTTCTTCAAGTTGTTCTTGGATTTTATTGGAAAATGAACACACATAGAAGCTACATTGTATATAGAAGCATAAAACATCGCATAAATAGGGAATTTGATAAATTTATATTTTAAACTTTATTGATAGAACTTACGGTTCTTAATAAATATAATCCAATCTTATTCGTATTCAAAAAAATAATATTAAAGCCATTTGATTGGAGTAAAATTAATTGACAAAAAAAGAAAGCTCTTTGATGATGAAGAACTTCATAAATCAATAACTCGAAAGCTGTTGTTATGAATGTCGATATATTATCAGATGACAAGCATTTTGTTTTGAAATAAATTGTTACTTAATGTCAATGTATGGCCTAATTGAGTTCGTCAACAAATGAGAACGCCTTGTTCTTGAATAAAAATACAAGAAATATGGAAAAGATAAAGCCATGAGAGATATAATTCGATAAATATACTCAAATGTTCTTAATTTGGTTTCAAATCCATATCTATTGATTGATGTCGTTTATTACTCAACTTCATGTTATGGATCCCATTTTAAAATCGTGATTCCATTGTTTTGTTTCTATCTTTAATATAGCAGAAATACCGAAAAAAATATCGTTATTG
This sequence comes from Platydemus manokwari, assembly GCA_037951405.1. Classification (NCBI taxonomy): domain Eukaryota; kingdom Metazoa; phylum Platyhelminthes; order Tricladida; family Geoplanidae; genus Platydemus; species Platydemus manokwari. The sequence goes on from JBBMOY011125885.1 coordinate 11,983, forward strand.
TTTGAAATCATTATTAAAATGTGATTGTTAAAATTAAATCGGGTTCTTATTCTCTCTTTCTATTCTTTACTTCTATAATTATCAATGCATGTCATGAATTGACAGAATTCATCACTAATTTTAATTTCATACACTCAACACAAATATATATATCGAAATCCATAAAAACCGAAACATTAATATAAAAATTTATTGACTAATTTTAATCGATATATTTATATATGCACAGAGTATTGATTTCACATTGAATCGTATTTATAAATATATCTGGTGATAGTCACTGTTATGTTATTGAGTAGTGTAGCTGATATTATCGATTAATTTTGGAATCATCAATCACAGATTTCAAGAATTATTTTTTTCAATCTTATTTTTACCAAACATAGCTTTAAAAGAGATAATAAATTGAAATATATGCCCAATTTTATTATTTTAACATTAAATATTCATCATGTTTGTTCCAGTCCACCAAATGACTTTATGCTTTGAAACCTGAGTTTTTGACCAACAATGCTCACAAGATCCTCTTGAAAGAAAACATTTCCAAAAATTGCTTCTTCGATGGCAATCCTGTCTAAAAATGCAATTCTTATCAAAGAAAATCCAGCTATCTGACGATAGCAAATCGAAATTTCCAAGATGAAAGTAGCCATTGTTAATGATGACCATTCGCAATTCTTAAAATAATGCTTGTTTGAAAACTTTGAGAACTGCGTACGGACAATCACTCTCACACGGCTTGCAGAAAAAAATCATATTTTGAGCTGCTGAAAATTTAAATGCAAAACGTTATTGACTTTATTATAAAAAGTTAATTTTTCTAATGCATATATATGTATTTAGAGCACAAATGAATATTATAGCAGTATGTTGACCTACATTGATTAACTCTTATTATATACCGAGGCGCCTTTAGCTACGCATCATTAATAGCAACTTTGTATAAATTGAATGTTGCTGAATTGCTTCTATTTATTATTGAAAGTAGATAAAGATTATTATTTTAAACATTGTTACTTTTTATTATCTTTCAAAAATAGCTATTTGTTTTGTGCACATGGATTAAAATGTAGATTGTTCTTCAGCAAAAAAAAATACTGAATGTAGAATTATTATGGATTGGAATTAATGTATGGAGTTAACTAATTTATTCAAAAAAACCACAACAATTGTCACTTTAGCACTAACAATCGATTTTTTAGATTTACTAACCTTCACACACAAACACAATGAGAAGAATCGACAAAATTTGGCCGACACACATACACAAATACAAATTAATAGAAATTGTATGGAGTTGTTCAGTAAGATATGTGTATCCATAGAGTTTTATAGCAAAACATTCAATTGTAAGAAAAAGTTGACATTAGAAGATTATAATTGTGAATAACATTGTAATGCAAAGTCGGTTTGTCAGTTCAAAAAAGCCAATTCTAACATGTATAAATGGATTTCAGTAGTAGCTATTGGTTCTAATGTATTCTCGAATAAGAAACTTAGCGTCTTGTTGGGTAACTCAAACATTTTGAACCGACCTCTTTCTGATATGACGAGTGTGTCAGCGATGAATGTAATTTCGTACGATTACGATTGGATGTCAAATGTGCATTACAACGATGATTTCGACATACAACAAACGTGTCATTCAATCAATCAATTGGAAACACATAATGATGTCGATACGCTATCGCCCAATCAAAAATTAGATATTAGTCAGATCAATAACAAACTCAATCAATATTACTTGTTGACAAATGAGATGCCGATAATTGAAACAATGAATGAATTTGATTTTGAAAATTGCGATAATGAAGATGAGGGCAAATGGAAGGAGAAAATCAAAAAACATCGGAAAACCAGTAATTTTGGATTTTCATCATTGCAAAAACGAATCGAGCGTGTCAAAAATGATATAATCAATTTGACAAACAAACTCAACTCTGGCTATGTTCAAAATCCCGATGAAATGATTTGTTCTGGCGTCAATACATATTACAATCTTGGTTTCGGTAACATGGTGGATAATGAACTATCGCTATCAGACGATGAAGGTAACAGAGAATCGATAGAGCCTGTTTGTGATAAGAAAACCTGGAAATGTCCAAGTCAATTCAATTCCAGCAATCCCTATGCTGAACTCAGTGAAAATACTCAAAAAATACTCAATCGTCTTCATTGGAATGATGATCCCATGAAAGAAAATCATGACATTGAAATTGAAGACATTGCAGTCATAGATGATGATTTGGAAATGGAAGAAGACGATATTGAATTCACGTTTTGTACAAATCAAAATGGGCTTTTGCAAAACTATCTCAACAAAGGCACTTTGCCAATCATCGAAGAAGAAGAAGAAATCAATTTCAGTAGTGAAGACGATACAGATTCGATCCGATCGACAATCATTGAGAATTTAATGATGGACATGGAAACGTTGCAAACACCGAAGAGTACTTCTTTGGAATCTGTGGAGTTTACTGAAAGTGAATCGTATAAAACGGCTTTCACCAATCCAGCTCTAGCCAGCCAAGCCTTAACGGATAAAACATCATCATCGTTCGATGATGCCGATGAAAATTTCAGTGATTATGCTCGATATTCTATCTCGTCACATTCATCGAAAGAATCACTGAACAGCTGCAAGATTGAAAAATTTGATAACGAAACCATTGCAGACAAAACATTGATTATTCACGAATCAAGTGAGTCATTTTGTGGTATTGATATGCATATATTATATTCGTTTTTTTGGTATCAGTTATTATTAATATTATTTTGATCTGAAAATTTTTTTGAATGAACTCATTGAATTATTGATTGATTTCAACATCATTAAAATAATTATAATATCAATTGATAATAATAATCAACACACAATTAAATATGAAAATATTTTTGATAATCATTATCGATTATTGTGGTGCATGTATCGAAATTCATAGAAATTTTTTTATAAATCTATCCGTATTTATTGGTATTTTATTTAATTTTTCTATTAATTACTCGAACTAATAATACGAGTTTTTGTCTTCATGTATGGAAAATATCGATTAAAAATATATCAAGAAAACATTGATTGCTGGATTGAAATGAGAATGAATTTGCCAGTTTTAAAATGTTCACATTTTGTCAATTAAAAATACAAAAAACAAAACTGTCAAAGAAACTCTTTTGATCGAGCAGCAATTGTTGAGGATTTGTTTGATGACGAAACCACTTGAGCAGAACATTAAATGATGACAAAATAAATTGTTTATTAGACTGAAATATCAGATACATTAAAATCAATAACGATACCATATATTTTATTGATTCAATTATTTTTTGGGTTGACTTTACAACTTTAATTATACTCTGCTGGTTGTTAATAATGATTAAAAAAATTTCATTCGAAACTGTACCAATTTGGAATCTCGTAAGGGGGATTTTAAAATTGGGTTGTCTTTCGTTTAATTCATGATAATAATATAAATGTTGAGCTTGGACTCACAATACACCATGTTACCCATATTGATATCCAGTCTCAGTGTTTAATTATAACATTATCGGTTAAGGTTAAAAAAATTTAAATTTGTTGAGTGTATTGCAAAAATCAATGCAGTTTATTTAATTATATTCTTTAAAAACATTTTGAATTTTTTATTGAAGAATTTAAGATGAATTTTAGTTGTTTGTAATTAAATATTAAGTACACTAGAGCTTCAAAATCTATTAAAATTTGATTATTTAAAAAAGGGATTAAATTTGGTGGAATAGCATTTTATTGAAAATTATTGAGGATCCAGTTTTTAACATTATTAGCAAATTGATAGATAAAATCAATATTTACAATTATTTTATAAAAATAAGCAATGATATTATTAAACATGTCTGTAATTAAATAACTCGGTTTATAATTAAAAGATTAGAAAACTCAAAAAACTATATATAAATGTTGTGATAATAATAGGAACTTGGTTTAAAAATAATGTTTAATTCTTATTCCACGTCATAAAATGTGAGATATCAACTGAACCATGTAAATGAATCGACTTTCACAAAATGATAAAAAACAACTTAAAACTAAACTGAATATCTAGTAAATTTATTGTTATATTAAATTTGGTGATTTCTTGATGTCTTCTCATTTCTATTTTAAAATCGGGTGTGTCAATCATAGAGGAAAACATTGCAAGAAAAATTTAAAAATAAGCAATGAAAGTATTTCTGTATATGTAATTAATGATGGATCAAGACATATCAGTCACTTTGGGGTTTTGTTGGAGGTCTTATAGATGGCTTCCAAGCTAAGGTTATCAGTGTGAATCATTCAAAGTGATTTATAACAGAGCCATTTAACCTCAAAATATTGAATCCATATTAAATTGTGATTGTTGAAATTAATCAGAATTATTGTGATTTCTGATATTGAATTTAAAGTCAAAATATTATTATAAATTTTGAAAACTTATAATGCACGAAAACACATTACATTAAAATTAGGTCAAAGAACAGTTTTTCTGTATTTAAGCCGCTTTATCAATTCATCTAAACAACAAATTGATGTCAGAAAACTTTCTTAACCAATCTAAACTCAAAATTTAGGCCAAAAGAATAGTTGAAAATATAATCGACGATTTATATATAGTTAGTAATATTTTATATAAGATCTTTTATTGATATGTTAGTGAGTTACTGTTGTGTATTTATTGGATTTCCGAAAATATTTCTCCTACATTTTTCATTAAAATCAGTATTTAATGTAGGCGAAAGTGTGACGAAATCGGTATTTGTTGAAAATTAATTTTATTCAATGTTCTTGTGTTATAAATGAAACGATTTATATTCAGAAGCGAAGACAATCACATTAACGAGTCTAGAGAATTTTGATGATGATTTACAATTTTTCAATTTTAATATTTATTTCATCATCTCGGATTTGATAATATTGATTTTGAAGGGTTTAATATGAATATCGATCCAGTGATAACTAGCTTGACAATAATAATAGTTTTAATAATAATAATAGTAATAATAAGAATA
>JBBMOY011125886.1:0-10540 GCA_037951405.1 Platydemus manokwari
TAATAATAATAATAATAATAATAATAATAATAATAATAATAATAATAATAATAATAATAATAATAATATAAATAATATAAATAATGCTTACACAGCAGCAATAATATTTTTAATTTTAAAATATATATTTATAAATAAATCAGCATTTATGTTTAGAAAATTTATTTTTTTAATATTTATAATTTTTTAAATTTTTTTAATTTTAATCGATTTTGATTTATAAATACTTATTTATATTAAAATTCCCTTCATTTCTTGTCATAATATTAAAATTCCTTTTAAATTATATGTAAACCTGGAATTTTGTAATGATATCTCTCTAATAATTTAAAAAGTTTTAAATAATAATTTAATTTAATTTTTAAAAAAGTAATTTTAAACCATTCTGAGAAATTGCAAATTTTTCAACATGTAATGAAAGCGACTATCAATTCCAAAAATAAATAAACAATTCATTTTATCTTCTCTGTTTCGTTTGATAAACAATGTCAAAAATGCATTCATAACTTTTTGCCATAAATAAATATTCAAAAAAAATTGCCCATCAATCAATCGGAAATGCATTTTGAGAATTAAAACAAATCTCTTTAATTGTATTGCCAATTCATTATTTTATTATTAATTATTTTTATTTAAACAAAAATTAGAAAACTCACTATGAGGAGCCACTGGATTTTTGGTAAAATAATCCATTTTGAACAGCACTAAAATTAATATTAGATAATAGTATCAATTATTACAAACGAAAAATACTTTGAAAGATTTATCTATTATAAAATGGAATTAAAATCACTGAGATATTTAAATGGATATCAGAAAAGGTCTTCTTTGTCGATATCATTTTAATTACTTGATCATTATCATAATTGTTATTAGCATCTGTTGCCACAATTCGCGTCCTAAACAGTTCTCGAAATTCTTATTACCTACGGTCAGCAGTAAGCCTTAATATTTGATGTTTGTTCGCTTCGATTGCTTCAAATACCTATATGAGGATGAAATACGCTACGGTAGACAATGATTTAATTGTAATTCGATAATTTAATCCTAAACCCTCTTTCTATTCAATGCTATTCCTACTTTCAAGTATTGTGATTACGTACATGTGAGAATTGGACCGATCATTACTCATCCAATGCACCAAAAGCAAAAAGTCAATTAAAATGATGATGATCAGGTGGTGAATGTAGTTCTTTACAAGTTCTTTACTGAGAGATTTCTAAAACAAAAAGGAACAAACCGAGGACTTGCAGAAGACAATCAATGGTAGCCGCTTAAGAAAGATATAATAAATGAATTTCTGCAATCAGGTGACTTTTAATTATATATTGAATAAAGTCTGTTCGTAAAATTATTTAAGGATATCATCATAATCATTTTTATTAGTGTGAGAAAACGCCGGTAAAAGTTATTAGTATAGGAGAAATATTAATGATCGTTGTAGTAAGGCCAGGAGTAGATCCCTGTGAATAAATTTGTATAGTGATACGACTTAATGATCGCCTTATTGTCTTTTATAGTCGTATTAAAGAGTTAGCTGGAGCAGATTAAAATCAATTTATGATAAGAGCCTAATTCAATATAAACAAGAAATATAAGATATTTATACTTATATGGAATGTTAGAAATGCAGCATCTTACTGTTCGAGCATATCTAGTGGGCATATCTAGGATCCCCTGCTCAATATTACATATTATTGAGATTTACTGTGTCATGAGATTTTCAACCAATATTACGACATATATATATATATATATATATATATATATAGCCTTGTCTGATCTTAACCTTTATCATATCAATGATATTTTTATGTAGACATGTATAATTTTAGATTTGATAAACAACAATATTCGTGGAGAATGGCAAAGAAAATTATTTGAAAATAAAATTAATTTTACTCTCATGGATACGGATCGAAGAATTATCATTAATATTCAATTTACTGTTGAGGAGAAAAATCCATAAATTTAAGGAATTAAGTCAAGTGTCTTGAAAAAGAGGATTATTTCATTGTCGACTATATTCACGATTCAGAATCATAAAATCAAATGAGAATACTAATGGATAAAAATATCAATCATCAATTTTGATCCAAATAATTAATCTTTTTCAACCATTTCCTGTGTTATAGAGAATGCTCTGACAGAATTCGACGGAAATTTACTATATCAACTCATTACAATTAATATATCATTACCATATAATCATAATAAAATTATCTTAAATTTTTTGATGGCCTTTTCCAATCGATTTCAAATAGTATTTTATCAGAAACTAGAATAAAAATAAAAAATTATAAATAAATAAAAATTGATAGCTTTAGAGAATCTCTAAAATCCGAACATTTATTTTCCTATTTGATTTTCTATTATTTCACTGTTGGGTTCTCAGTTGAATAAGTTCTGACAAATCGATTTAGACTCATCAATCAATCTTTTAGAACATATATTGAATATAAGAAAGAAAATTCATACAATTATGTTTAAGTGTCCTGACATTAGAGAATATAATTTTTATTTTAGCTATATTATATATACATATATATACACACATATATACGTATATACATATATATATATATACACACACACATATATATATATATATGAATGTGTGTATGCGTGTTTCTTCTATGTTTGAAATGTAATAAATGTTGAAATCAATTTAGACAGCCTGGTTAATCAAGCTTACTAAAATTCGAACATGACTCACTATATGTTTCAAAGAATTCACCACAATTCCAAAGACAAAACATCAGTAGTTGGTTAACAGTAAACAATTACTTCAAATTATTTATTAGCTAATTAAAGTACAAACAATTTAATTTAGTGTAGGGCGTAGTTGCAAAATTCAATTGTTGGTTTATTTTCAAATATCACGGACCACCAAAAGAGGAATATAGAGATTGAGTAAATAATCTTGTACTAAGCTTAACAGTTCATTGAGTTGTCAAATCTTTGATATTCATTTAATGTGAAGATTTATAATGAATTGAAATTTGAAAAAATTTTAATGAAATTATTATAAAATATTATTTTGTTTGAATGATTGTAAATAAGAAGTTTTATTTGGTGTCGTGATTTTTCAACTCGTTTTCAATTCGTGTTTTATAAAAGTGTAGCTGTTTAAATTGTGACCAATTATTTGGATTTGATTTTGTCTACGACACGGAAGTATAGAAGAGGTGGAAGACATATAAACGACTTAAAGATTATCTAACAAAGTTGTATAGAAGATGTAGAAAAGAAAAAGTGAAGCTTAAAGAAGTCATAAAGAAGTCATTGTAACTAAAATATAATTTGTTGGCGTGAATTTTCAGTTCGTTTTTGATACGTGCAGCTCGCAATGAACATTAGATGAAGCTTAAACAGAAGACGTAAATATACCTTGGAAGGGTTTTGTAATTTCCTACTTGATTGATGACTAAAATTTCTACAAATATCAATTCGGAGAAGAGAATCACCGTCAGTTAACAAAAATCAATTTAAGGGGTGAAATTGTAAGTGTAAAATTTAGATAAATTTTAACCAATTAAATATATAAAATCATTGCTTCTCATTTTTCCGACTTAATCTCTTTCGAACCGTGTTATCAATTTTGGTTCCATCTATCCATCCATTAAATGAATCTAAAAACTTCAACACATAACATTTTATATTTCATCGAAAAATTCAACAAAATTATTTCAATTGAAAATCAAATTCCAAGGAGAATGTTATTTCATGAACTAAAATTAAGGCTTCGGAAAACGTGAATGTACTTTAAAATTTAATCGATCAGATTTATGAAGAAAGATTTTCTGATTAAGATCAGCAGCAATAAGATTATTGATTAACTGGCTACCGGAAATCTTAAAGAATTAAGAATAATTTAATTGTGAATTTTTATAACTTTAAATTTTAGGAATTTTTTTGAAAATTTAAAATGAAGTAATTTTTAAAATAATTTTAATATTTTTATAAAATCCTGATTAAAATTGACAATAATTGAAGTTCTCGGGAAAATATTTGAATGGTAAATATGAAGTAAATCCTCTAAATGAATAATTCTAACGAATCTCAAAACTTATATGAAAAAGCTATCACTAAGAGTTGTTATGTTAAATGGAAGAAAGATATCTTATTTCTAGAAACAACAAAAGATTTCCAGAATATGTGTCAGGCGGTAATTAATGAGAATACACGAATTATGTCCAATTTTCTAATCAATGTCTCATATTTTGGCTATTTTTTTCAGTTGAAATAAATTTCACAATTTTTGAAAATAATAACCATAGATAAAACTTCATAAAGCACCACGCATATTTCTTTCAAAAATTAAATTTAGAATGTATATCTTTTGAAAAATATTTTTTATTATTATTAAATCTTGATAATTTATATGTGCTCTATTATTGACTATCACTGGAATAATCATTTTGAATTTAATTTCAAATAATAACAAAAGTTGAGTATGGAGAGAGAGAGAGAATAATTTCCCAATCATTTAATAAGGAAAAATTCCGAATTACATAAATCAAATAGAAAGAAATTTCTAAACTGATTTTTTCTCCTTCCTCCAGAGACATTCAGTTCAACAGATCAATGAATTGAGAAAAAGATAAAATAATGCTATTAGATGAACATAAAAGGGAAAAGAATCAATTTGTATTCCTGTCACATCAGCCATTTCTCTAACTGACTACGCCAAAAAATACAAGAAGGATTCAAGCTTTGTGACAGTTTGGTTTGTTATCGGTTGTTAGAAATATGTCAAATATTTTCAATACGCTTAATTCATCGATTTTAAACAATTAAAACAAATTTATTGTATTTCTCATATTAAATTTTAAATTGATTATTTTATTTTAAAAAACAATTTAAAAAAATCGTCAATGAAACAAATATTCAATACTCAATTAGATTAATAATAAACCAATTAGTAAAGTTTTAAATAAATAAATAAATATTGATTGAAATATCTCACTTGACAATGAAATTTTGCATATTTTATCTGTTGTGTGTGATTTCGTTTTGATTTTTCTTTTGAATTTTGTTGGAGCTTTTGACTGGGCTCTTTTTATTTAAAATTTGATTTTCAGTAACAGCAGCATCGATTGTTATGTTTCTTAAGATTCCTGGCGGTGAAAAATTCAATGGGGATAATCACAATCCACCTATTAGAATCATTCATTCTAAGGATTCCTTCAAATAAAACTTGATTTTATAATATTTCTGTATTGCCAACATTATGATGTACCTGTTTAATACCAGTCCACAACCACAATATTTGGAAATTGTTAAACGATAAAAGTTAATGATTGGTTTTCCGTTAATTACAAAAGTTGCAATTTGTCTACCGGAGTTGGCCTTGGATTTTCTAATTGATTCCTCCAAGTTTTCTTTTAGTAGCACTAAGTGTTATGAGGGAAATTTGTTAAATTGGAATTTTTATTATTAATCAATTACAGCACTCTCTCCAATCATTAAACATGGAGAAATTTGCAACTGTCTCTAAATTACTTAATGCATGACACATGAATCCAACAATGAAAGATTGAAAGCAATCGGAAATTAAGATTATATATAGCTTAATAATAACGATAAAGAATAGCCATTACCATTAGTTGCAATGCAAATTAATTGTTATGATTTGTAGGCAGACACCAATTTGAATAAAATGTCATATGATCTGGGTTTAACGATTGAAAATTAAACTTGAAGGATGATTTATCAAAATACCCACTTTCCACTTTCAGAGACTGTCGGAAAAGTTAAAGGAACTTTAGGGTGACCTGGTGTTTACCGAAAAAATATATTAGACGACAAATAACGAATGTGAATTGTTAGGATTTAAAAAAATAATTTCAAACAAAAAGACTTTTAAACGAAATTTATATTAACACGTTGACGGACACTTGCGTCTGTAACCGTCAATTTCGAACTTCATTTGTTCCTACTGTCCGTCAATGTGTTAAAAACATAAATTGTGAATTTTTATTATTTAAGTGAATTGGATAAATATACTTTATTAGTTTTGAATTTTCAATTTGATTTCAATTGGTGCTTTATAAAAGAAGAGCGATATAACAACGGATAATAACTATTATGTAACAACTATTACAATGATTTGATGATAAGAATGTTGAGTTCCACATACTTAGTAATTACACAAATCAAACATTAATATAAAAAGTATTTTTCAATGAGTCTCTCTCTCAATCTCTCTTTCTTCCTCTCTCTCTCCGTATATAAAAGGAGAATATTCTTGCTTGTAGTTGCTTAACTTTTTGTAGGATATCACGAGATAAAATTTCGTTTTAATAATTTTAAGGGTATTTCGTGGGAAATCTAGAGATATAGCAGCTGTTTAAGCAGTGACATCTATTAAAATTGTCTGGTTTTTCACTCGTTGGAAGGTTCAGTTCCACATTGATTGTTTCCAGGATTTGAATTACAGTCTGACTGTATCAGAATTCTCAATAAAATTTAACAAAAAAATTAACAACAATATAATAGTAATGAAATATTTATCATCAACTGATTTCGTCACTTGACAGCTTGTAATTGTTTCTAAAAATATCTGGCGCACCTCGTTTCCGTTGCTGTTTGATAGAAATAGCTTTTAGTTATTTTTTGCGGTCATCCCTTATTTTGATTTTATTAAGTTTGATGTATGGCCTTCTTATTATGATAATCCAATCAAGCCTTATTGAAATGATATTAAACTATTTATATTCATTATGTTCATGAGTTAAAATTCATGCTCGATAATAAATAGTTCAGTATGGTATCAACTCATCTTGAAATATTATAATCCATTGATTCATTGGGATATTTAGGAAACATATTAGTTGTTGAATAAATGAGATAAATGATATGTTAGAAGATCTATGAAGCATAATTTAACAGACTTCCCGAATATATATTAAAATTATGTATTGACTTGTAGGTATATGGAGTTTCAAATTCGAAATCATCATTTATTTAGAGAAATGAAATCAATGGAAACTTATTGTTGAATTTAGTTAAAGGGATTCTCTTGTGAAATTTTTACAATGTTTTGATTTATTCCAAAATATAACAGAAATATTTCAAGAAAAAACTAAAGTTTCAAGATAAACGTACAAAGACCTACTGTTATATTTCTCATATTAAACCAAGCTATTAGGAGATACACCAAGAAGAAAGACATTCGTTTGGAAGCAAGTTATTTAATCTTGATTTAACTTAAAAAATTATATTTTTGAAAAATCATAATTCAGTCTAATTTCAGGGTGGATATTCTATTAATATCTCGGCCCAGTGTAAAGCATTGGCATTTTTTCAAGATAAATGATTAACAAAGGAATAATTATCAAGCTGTATTTTAATATAAAGCGGTTACATAATTTTTAACGTATCATACTTTGCCTCTGTATTTAATACACAAAAAAACTCATCTCTATTGGCAACTAACAGTTCTATTATTAATTATATTATGATTTTCTGTTTTTATTTTATAATTAAAAATGTTGATTTGCAGTTATTCTCTTTCACACATATTATTGATTTCGGTATAATAATAATAAAAAAATATATTACTTCAAATAATTATTATAAATATATCATTAATTAGCTTGATGTTGTATTAGATAAACGATTAGTCAAATGTGCTTCTGATCTACTCTCTATTTTGCTAATAGTTGTTATAAATATGATTATCAACTCCACAGATATGAAATATCATTTTAGAACAATAACTATTTCATTTTGTGACCATCACATTATTATCACTTCTTTTGCTTTTTGTATTGTCGTTATTTATTCATCTACCCAACCTATTGAATAACCCAACTCTAGGATAATCATCAATAAATAATAAAGAATCCATTAAATTGCCAGTTGTGATGATAATTGGCATTGGGAAAGTGTGACAAATATTCCACACATTACCTTAATTGTTATTTTTTGTCCAACATTATATCGAATTGTCTGTAAATTTTACCATTAAATATGGACGGATTTAATAAGGATTGAATAAATTATTGACTGACGAAATCATTCTTATCCTTTCAATTTTTCATTAATAAATAACTTGATGATGGTCGATTAAAATGTGACATTTTGTCTCAGTTGATCGTGATTTCACAAATCAACAATGGTTTTCGAAAAAATTTTATTCCGAGTGTATAAATAAAAATTTCAAAAAATTTCCTGGCACTTTCAAAGAAATATTTTAATTGGTATTCCGTCAAAGAGCCAGATTTAAATAGAGCGGTTCCTCGTTTAAATGTCATTCAATCAAATCCTCCATTAATATCGATAAACCAATTAATTCTATTTTAATTTTTTTTAAAAAAAACGATAACGCGTTTTTTGTATTTGTTAAAAAAAATTTGAAGAGAAATTCTCATCTAGATTCGTTGATTTTTTTCATTTCATTGATTATATTAATATCAAGGTTAAATTGCAAAACAGACTTAATGTGGTCGAACATATTTAATATGTTGTCTTCCATTATATAATAAACGTTCATAACAACAAATTATTGATTAAAGTGTTATTTAAAATTTAGAGATAAATTAAAATTTTTAAAAATTGATTAAATAATTAAACGAAAAGCGAATAAAATAATGATACTTCTTAGGTTCTTTTAAAACTAGAATTGCTGGTCAACACTAGTTATAGTTAATCGAACAGAAACTGTTCATCTATCATTCACATTTTTTGAATTTTTTTTCTATTTCCTAATTAATATTAACATTTTATTAAAGCGAAAAAATAGAAATTTTAAATAATATGATGATAAAAATCAACATGATAATTAAAAAAATAAATTAAGAATCATCAATAAGTGATCAATAAATATTCGATTAGATTAATAAGAAGTTATTTTGATTATAAAATGGCTGAGCATTTTTAAATTTCAAAGATAATTATTGTATTTAAATATAAATTTGAATCGTGATGTTTCAGTTCGTCTTAATGGGCTTTATGAAATAATAAAGACATACAAGATGGGTGAAGAATGAAGCCTTTAATACTTAACATACTGGAACATGACTGTTAGCCGCTACTATTTTATAAACCACACAAACGAACTGAAGAGTCAAGACACCACAAATCTATTTTATACAAATATGATCTTATATTAAATCCGAATTAAATTAGAATTAAAATTTTAATTTATAAAAAAATTCATTTCATTTGAAATATCTTTCAATGACGTCTGCAGAACTTGTCTCGTTTGTTTAACTGTAATGTTTCTCTCTTTACCTCTTCGAAAGATCTTTTGTAAAATGAGAGAAATTTGAATGCTGTGATTCTCACCAAGGAGTGAATGTTTGATGAAAATAAAATACATTCTCGAAATTAACAAATTGATCTATTATTTGTTGTATTTATATGGAATATTAATTCAAATAATTATTATAATTGGTGATATATTAATAATAAAATATTAAATTATATATTATGGATTCGATCATAAAAAATAAAATTTTAATCAAATCACCTTCATTAATATAAAATTTAATTTGTAGAATTTCGGTTTTCGGATTTGCATCATTTTCATTCCCTAATGTGTAAATTGTGATCTATTTATACCTTTTACTTCATCGATACTGATGGATTACGGTCACATAATTGGGAGAATTCAATGATCTTGCATATGCTCAATCATTATCCCAAAACTGTTATGTCCAACATAATTTTATAGTGTTTTATAGATTTTATTTTTTCGAAATTTTAAGTAATTAATCTATATTTTTTATCTTCACTGTCAAAACATGTTTATCATTTCTCCCCTGTTGCTTAGCTAAATGTAACATTTTCACAATGGAGTTTTATAAGCAATTGCCACATAAGATTAAAAACTAACATCCAGAATGTACCTCATCCTAACATTATCACATTTTAAAAGTAGTTATTAGAGTTTCATAATAATATTAGAAATAATGATAATATTTTTTAAATAACCGAAATAATAGAAATGATTTCAAGTGGATTGTGTTTTGTACCAAATTTGAAATCAATTGTAAGAAAGAATAGGAAATCAAGAAATTTGTCACAGTTAACAGTTAGCAACTCTTCATAAAATAATGGCATATGCTTTGATAAATATAATTTATATTTTTTGATTAGTTATGAAAAAATTATTAAAAATCTATTTGTTAAAAAATAAATATAATAATGATAAAATGTTACGAAATATGAAAAATAATATTTAATGATGAGATGTAATTATAAATATGTTTATCAGATACGGTAAATTTTGGGTTGAAATGCATGAAATTCCAAATTACTATTATGTATTTAATATTAGGTACATCTAGGAGCAAGTATAAAAAGAATGAACTAACAAAGTAGTCCGATATTTCAAGAAAATCAATCTTAGGTTCACAATGAATTATTTTATAAAGATATTTTACATTCTAATGTTGGCGAAATAGAATTTATTGCAACTTATTGTAGAGTAAAGAATATTATATGTGTCCTTGATTATGAAAGTGGTATAAATCATATATTTCTTGTTTGGAGATATTAAGGGATTTGCATGTTAAAGAATTAAAAAATA
>JBBMOY011125997.1:0-10539 GCA_037951405.1 Platydemus manokwari
ATGTTCAGCGTTATAACAATTTGTGTTAATAAAATACCTGCATAAAAACATGAATAACTTTTGACTCAACCTGGTACTACTTATAAAGTAATAAGGATAATTTTTCTAATATATATGCCAAAAGAGCTTAAAGTATTAATTTAATGTTAGTAAATTAAAGAGAAAAACTTTTCCCTTAAAATTATGTTATTAAAATTGGTTTATATTTGCAAGGACAAATTATTTAATTTTGGAATACAATAAAATATGCCTTATCTGTGTATTTTATGCTTTGATTTATAGTTTTAATAATATTATTGACAATTCTTTTAACACAGTTTATTTATCTTTTTATGACGATGAAGCCGTCCATATTATGTTCTGTATCTTGTGCATTTTATAATTTTATTTATCGGCTTATAATCTATAAATATAAATGGTCATAAGGACTTTTATTATAAAATCGAGTTCTTGCTCATTAAATTTGACATGGCGTTGCTAGATATGGGTTAAGGAATGAGCTCAAATGCTCAGCGATTAGTGATAGATGTTCAGATATATGATTTGGAAATCTCATTCGATATTGACGTAAATCGAAAAACAATCACATTCAATTGAAAGCGACATCATTTTATCAAGACTTTAAGAATCACCTATACTAATTCATAATTTCAAAAATATTCTTCGAAATCTCATCAACAATTGATAACTCTTCACAATCTCGACAGCAAGGAACACCCCCTTTCGCATTCATTTCTTCTTTTCTGATTTCCTCAAATGCATTTTCTACTTTTAATCAACTCCCGTGATAATTCTCTTTTCTTGAAATTTTATTTCCATCAACTCCTTTTTGCCATTTTCAATTGTGAATCTTTCATTTACTTCTTTCTACGTTCATAAAGTGATTGATAGATGTTAGGATGCGTGCTTTTTTTAGCCTACTCTGATGGAGAAAATGATCTGTGATCATCATTGTTGAGTTACGGAATTTTTTTATTGAAAGAGAATTTTGCAAGAGAAATCCACCTGACTTTCTCATTCGTTTGAGAAAGTTTTACGATGAATAATTGATAAATAAATTGATTAAATTTGTGTGTTATCATTGATTATAATAACGAAATAAAATAATGACAAGAAAAGGAATATTTATTAAGTGGTTATCAGCTCTTTGACACTAGAAAGCTTTTCCTGATGTCCATAATATTTTGATGATTTATTGATTTATTCTTTAAAAGATATCTAATCAAATTAAAAGTAAAGATAGATAAAATAATAATAATAATAAATATAATTAATAATAAATTCATATTAAATATCATATTCTCTGATATGAAATTTGAATTGAACCAACAGGTCACAGTGTATGAATGAAACAATTTTCCTCGTTGATGCTCAACTATAAGAGTAATAAAATTCACTAGCAAGTGAATCAGATAGACATTGTTAGCTTATCTGATCGAATTTCCGTTTAGTCTGACATTGTCATTCGATCTATTGGCGAAAGCGTTTAATTTTCTTGTTGATTGGTACAATTAAAGCTGATATTATGGGTGAATCACAATTATTATTGATATCACATAGATTTGTGAAAAATTATTGAAATAAGATTTGATAATTAGATAAAATAATCTTTTGTACAAAGATATCACTGGAAATTTTATTATGTAAATTTATTAACAATTGTGACAGTCTCCAAAAAATCAATAAATAAAGGTTCATTAAAGTGCAAAAAAATCCCATATCATGTAATGAATAAATTATTTATCTCACTCTTCATCAGGAATAATATATCATTATTTGATTTATTTTATCAGTTAAATGATTTTCAGCAAATATTTTCATGGGTATATTACTAAATTTTCTTATATGAAGGTGCTTTCGTTGAGTGAGACAAAATCTTGGCAAGAAAAGCAGATTTGCATCTTGGAATCCTTGTTTTAGTCGTATAAAGACTCGCAAGCTTACACAACTATACAGGGATGGCTATCAACCAATCATAGTTGGGGTCGATAAAAAACGATAATCGGAAAACGGACATAGGGTACGCAATAACACACACATAGGGATTGATCAATTCCCTGCATACAAAAACCAATAAGCTCAACAGTAAATATCAAATCAAAATACGAAAAATCAAACATGGCACAAAAATTACACACAGATCTTGAGTATCAATGCCGATGTAAAGATGGTCAACTGCCAGTTTCGGTTAAGTTTTTTGAATGAATTATATGAATAAAGCTTACAACCTTTGATTTTTGGAGTCACCAATTATTTGGTAATTAAGAATTTAAGCCCAACACTTAGAACGAAATAAAAACATAAACAAATCAAATGAAAAAACCTGTTCAATTTCAAAATATAAATTCACCAAAAACCAATGAAAATTCACGAAAATCGATAATTAATTAAATGATCTTTTTATAATAATTCAGGTTGGTTTGAACTAATTTTCGATGCCAATCCATATTTCAGCTTAATAAAATAATGTCAAATACTTATTCTCCAGATGATCATTTCATTATTTTCAATTACAATGACTGGGAAAGCGATAAATTGGCTAATTCGAAAGTTGTTGAAAAATATAACCCATTGAAAGAATTATTAGAAAATACGAACACAAGAGCTGACTGGTTATTGATTAGGAAAGCTTAGATAGTTTATGGAGATTATAAATTCAATACGATTTATTACCGTATTTATGAAAATTATCAGTGGATAGATCTAAAATATCTGTAATCAATAATTTCTGAAAGAACATGATTATAATGTATGTATATATTTATCTTCAATTGTCGGTTTAAAGATATTCTGACATAATTGAAAAATAAGTCCAACTGGCTTAGGATTTAAAATAAAGATGTGATGATGTAATTCCATGGTAATTGATTTTCACAAGCTTGTTCCAAACAATACAATCTCTAATAATCTTGATATCATTTATTTCATAAATGTCATCACCCACGGAATGTTATAGTTTGTGGCGCAATCCGATTTACTAAAGGACCATCTGTGTTTTCAAAAAGCTTCGAATCTATCAAAATTTTGATTAATGAACACTACTGGTCTATTTCATTGAAATAAGCAACCACAGCTTTCTAAAATCAATGTCGACTTCTATGAAAATATAATTCATTGTTCTCATTTGGGAAACTATTTTTTGGTGGGAGTCTGGATTCGATTTTCCAAATCTATTTCATGCTTAAATAATTTTCCGCAAATTATCGTATAAGGGCGATGAGGAATGAAAAATTTAATATAATCAATAAATATATCTGCCGATAATCATGTGAAATTAATGAAATTATCTGAACTGCGGGCTAATGGGAAAAAAATTGATCCAACACATTACTTTCTGCTTTTCAATTTATTTTTTTTGTTTTTGAGCTTGTATGCTGTTCAAATGTGAGATAAATATGAAAGACTTTTGCATTATATTGGTGATCCGGAAAAGTTTTGACATTGACTTCACAAATTTTTCATTCATCAATGTTACGCTTTATCAATCATGTCAAGATGATAAAATTAAAATGATCCATTAGACCGTGTAGCTTATCATTTATCGATCAAGTTGGTTATCAATTAGGCGGGTATTTCATCGCAGACAGCGTTGCCAAATATAAGTTGGATTTTTATGCAACTTTTTTCGGATGAAATTTTTATTTGCATTAATAATTTTTGGCTGTAGTTAAAAAAAGGAGTCTTAAAATAAAATTTATAATTTTTTGAGTGTATTGCAAAAATCTGGTTTATTTAATTATGTTTTTTAAAAACATTTATCGGTTTCATTTGAGTACGTAAGAAGAATTCTAGTTGTTTGAAATCATATTTTTAATGGACTAGAGCTAAAAATCTCCTAAAATTTGATTATTTGAAAAAATGAAAAAATAGGTCGAATTGCAATTTTTTTTAATTTAGCGAGGAACCCTTTTTAACATTAGAAGCAAATTGAGAGATATTCTTAATTTTTTTAATTATTTCATTAAAATAACCAATGCCATTGTTAAACATATCTGTAGATAATTAACTAGATTTATAATTTTAAAAAGTAATTTAAAAGCTCAAATAATCATATAGAAGTGTTGTGAATAGAATAGGTACTTGGTTTTGAAACTCTGTTGTAACACTATTAGACATCTTAAAAAATGATATATTAACTGAATTAAACGAATAAATCTTATATATATAACTAAGTTATAAAATTATCTCATGCACGAAAATTCATTGTAACGAATGTAGATCAAAGGACCCTTTTTCTTAATTTCAGCCAAAATTTGTCGATTTTTTCAAAATCATTAAATTTAAATGACACGCCAGTTACTCTTATTGAATTTTCAAAAATTTTTGAAAGGTCGTGGAATAAATATGGACTCATTAAGTACAATCAACTTTACTCACACTTTCACAATCATCACTTTGTGTTGGCTAATGAGTTTAATATTTTAATACTGTTTTTGCGTTAACAATGTTAACATTTGGCTCCATTATTAAATTGAGACTGAACTTTTGAAAGATCCTGATTTTTCAATTTAATAATAAAGTTACAATGTTGATTTTTAGATTTAGATCGATTTAGTATTATTAACACTATTTGTACTTATTATACTATTTTATCAAAAAATTAATATTCATCACCAACCACTTGATAGATATTTTCATCGAAAATTCTGCATTGCAAAGACCATGGCATAATTATATCCTGACTAAAAAAACACAGAAATGAGAATTTGAATTTAAATCGATAGCAGAAGGCGTACTTTAAAAATTTTGGTAGAGAATCAACCATATAATAATCAGTATGATTATAAGTTCGGATGAAATTTTTAAAATCGATGTCCAAGTGCTCCAAGCTACGATCTTCTTTCTTTTGCTTTTCAACTGCAATCTTTCATAATTGGCAAAATTAAAAGTTTTCAAATTTATCACAATACCGTATGCTTAGTATAATTTGATAAATCTAAATTTAGAAAATAGGTGTCGTCCCATATTTTGTAGGCTGGAAAACTTTTGGCAGCTTCTTTCATTAGTAATGGTTTACTTTTGATAACATATTCTTGCAAAAATGTGATTGGGTTCAAAAATCCATTATGAATTTCGACATCAAGAGAAACTCCAGTACCAAATGGTTTATTATGATTCTCATAGTTTGCTGAACAGAACATCATTATAGGAAAGGTACTAAGAATAGATATAATCGAGACCAAAATCTGCATCTTTTAAATTTATAAGCAATTAGATTAAAAACAATAACGTGATTAAACAAAATTTAACAAACTTTATTGATACAAATTTAGAATAAATATTTGAAACATTAAATATAAGAATCATTTTATCCTTAAGATGAATTTTCATAAGTTATTTGGAAATATTAAATTAAATTTATAATTCACAAAAATGAACCTAAATAATAATATTTGGTTGATTTTAAAAATTCTTTAATTAATACATACATTTTGATATAACACTTAAATATTTTAAAATTAAAAATCGATATCAAAGCAAAACCATTTTTACAATTTCCTAAAGTCAAGATATAGGATGAAATTTTCAGTTAATTCTAATTACAACAAATAATTAAATCTAATACAAATTATGACACTACCACACATTAACTCTGTAAGGCAATATTAGAAAAATGGATAAGGGTTAAAGTCATCCCATCCTGATTTGATGTGGAAAGTAGAACAGATATCTAATCAATGGGATACTCATACCCAGCCAAGGATAAAGAACCTACGGTTCCAAATTAAATGAGGCAATCTAGTTGAAATTGTTATCAATGATTTAAGTAGTTTTATAACTTATACTTACGATTAGATAATTTATGTACATTGTAATTAGTACATAGTTATTTGCATGTAATTAGTCAAACAGTAAACAACGACGGCCAATATAATAATTATATTCGCTATACTACAAATTAACAAATGTGTAGTGTTGATTTTCGAAGCAAATAAGCGTTGTGGCATCAAAGTGAATAAAAACCGACAGAGGAAACTAGGTTCCATTCTATTTCATTGTAAGGCTATTTGAGATGATTTTAAGATCTAACTAATTATCTTTGAATTTTTAAAAAATGATTTAGCAATTTATAACTAATCTTCTGCAGGAGTTTGATACAAATTGAGTTATCACGAAGTACATAATTTACCAAAGCTCTGATTGTTGAAAAAATAAATTGAATTGATCTAAGATTCTAAAAAAAATGAATTTAAATAATGTTCTCGGAAAATGTTTAAGAATAGAAATCCGAATTATTACTCGATAACGCTCATGAAATTAGTTTTTAATTTTCCTTTGATAATTTTTTAATTGTATTATGATTTATTTTATGTTTATTTGTAAATTTCTGTAGATCTTTATAACGTCGCCATGGTGATTCATAGTTAAATTTAAAAATCCATTATTTTTCATAATATTGCCGTGGTAACGGGAGTTATTTATGGTGAATAATTTATGTGAATCGAAATTTTATATTAATTATTTATGCCTACAATATGTATTAGTCATAATATAATCTTTTATGTATTATATTTGTTGGGACAATGTGAACAGGCCAGTAGTCTACTCAGATAGCGAAGAAACTAAGGACAAAAATATCATTACCGTTGACTCATGTGGTGCATGGCAAAATAAAAATGTCAAAACAGAAACCGCAAGATATAACTCTACATCAAAGAAGTATGGTCTGATAAATAAAGTATCAAAAAATGAAACCTAGGTCCAGAATACTTGCCAATAGTGAGAAGAAATGAAAGACTTGGAAAGAAAAACTGAAGTATTGACTTTGATACTTAAAGCCGACATCACTTTGAAATCAACTGGTGTTTAACACTGATTTCAAATCCAATTTCAGTCCAATGAATTCCCATCAAATATCCCATTAATCTGAACATTTGTACTAAATATTTGACTAGTTATTAGTTATTTTATTCTTTATCGTGTTACCTTTATTATTCTTGACTTTTATTGTAAAATACATATAAATATGAATTATTATTTACAAAAATTAAATTAATTGACAAGAATTTAAAACAAATAAAATAAAAAAGGGAAATTGAGAAAGAGAAAGTGATAATAAATAAAAAATATCATATTAATATGATTCAAAAATTTCAGATAGAAAACTTTTATCATAATTAATTTGTAAGATTAAAATTTTTACTGTCTAATTTTTTAAGAATAATAAATATACTCCATAATGCTCAAAAGTGTACAAAGTAACGAAAATATTAAAATTTAGAGAATTATTTTGGGTACAAAGTACCAAACATTGACAACTACATAAATCGGCATTACAAAAGATAAATTCACTCGTGCGTTGGGACAATAAAATTAGTATTGTGATGATAATAATTATAATTACGATAACCACTGATTGGAGCAAATATAAAAGAATTTTCAAATAAAAAACAGCTACAAAAATAATAAATTCTGTAAAAACTTTTACAAATTAATCCTAAATAAATTAGTGGATAAAATTTATCTCAGATAAAAAAATATCAAAATTGAAACAGGTAAAAGTCATATCACACAGAATGTGTACCATACTTTTTAAAAAAATATTCGGTCACAGTATAAATTTAACTAAATAGTCTAGCGAATTATAAATGCCCCAGATTTCTACATCCAATTAATTCAATTAGATACTGATGAAATTTAATTCAACCAACAAATTAACTCAATCAAATAATGAAATACGTATAAAATTATAGAAAAATTATATTCAGTCATAACAACTTGCACCAAATCATGAAGTTATTTAGTTTCTTGCTTGATTTTTAATGATTTTCATTTTGAGGCACTTCATACAAACAAGCATGCGTTCATTTTGCTTCATTTTTTATTCAACAACAAACCAATGTATAGTTCATCATTTTGTATAAATATTTTAAACACAACCGAAACGATCCTATTTCTCCGGTTATACTCATGAAAATCCACATATCAACACTATGTCACCAACTATCGCTATTATTTCCTTTCTTTTTTCCTTTTTCCTACACCTATTCCTTATTCATGTTTTATTATTTTTGATAAATAATCACAGTGAATATTCTCATTCAGTGTTTTTCTTATTTTTCTTTTCTTGTATTGTCTGATAGTCAAGAAAACAGATGACGAGAAAAGACGAGTTGAAGAAATTGATAGAATTAATTTTAATCGAATATTCATCGATTTTTTATTTAAAATATTATACTTTGCTGCACTCCAATTCCAATGGGAAAATATACCTCACGCAATTTTGGAATAAAATGAAAAACCTAACCATCAATATATTTATTTACAAAAGTCAACTCATTAATTCGGAAGTTCAATTGGTTAATTTTGATTTTTTTTGTTTAAGACGATTAGGATTTCGCTGGAAATTGTGATATTTTATATCATCACAGGTATTTACATTCTCAAAGTGGATTTATGGGTTTTTCTCTAAAGATTCTATCTAAAGTCGGCTTGTTTTAGAATGAATCCCTAATACATGTGATAATAATGTGAATCTTACTCATCCAAGACAATTATGAAGTTAATAGCAAAATATATTGACTATGAACACATGGTAACCATCTAAAAGACTTGTCTTGATCTTTGAAAAATTAATAAGTCTTAAACTCTTAGTTTAAAAATATAAATCTAATACACTGATAATGTTTTACACATATTATATCGTCAATGACTTGAACCCAATATTCATTTTCTTTGCTTTTGTCATTTCATTATCAAAAGTATCAGCAACTATAAATTTTCTTTATAATAAACTCATTAGCTAAGTAAATAATTTTGATACTGTAAACAGTAAAGAATTTTTAAATATACATTAAAATCTTAAAGTTTTTAACCTATTATATAAATAAAATGTAATTATTTCCTAAATATTCGTTATATTCTCGAAAATATAAGGAAATGGATCGACTTCCTTAAATAAATTTCATCATTTTGCACTGGATTTATCATATACATAAAATTTTTATCGTTACATATGAACATAAATTATTAGAAGAAAATGACGAAAAAGTGAAAGTCAATATCTTGTACTTTGAATTCTTATAATTTATAACTTGATAATTTAGATAGAGATATGAATTTTGAGTTTAAAATAAAAAAAATTGTTGAAAATTTTTTTTAATTTGTTTAGAAAATATGAACAATAAATCATAAATTATTTTTATAATTGGAATATTCAATTATTTACAATCGTTAAAGATGTTTTCAAAAACTGCTTTGCTTGGAACAATACTACTTCATTTATATTTTTTCGTTGAACTTTCATCATCGATGGAAATACTTCATTCAGGAAATGAAAAACCGAAAGAGGTGGATTGGAAAGTTCATAAACGAGCAGATTTATATACAATTATCAAGAGAATATTGATTTGCATTGGAATCTTGGGAATTATATTCTTAATATTTATTTATTTGTTGATCATTTTAAAATATATTGAGATACTATGTAGGCTTATGAAAAAATTAATGAAAAAATTAATAGAAAAAATGTATTTTTTTAATAAACAAAACAAATCGAATGAATCAAATGACTCTACGAAGCCGCACTCAGTGTCATTAATTAGAGATAAATATAATGGTGCAATGAGTTTTACTTCTTCGATAATACCGAAATCAGAAGAAATTATTTACGAAAAATGCAACGATAAGATTCCTATTATTGAGGAAAATAGTGTGGGACGGTTAGATAATATCAGCAAAATCAATATGTCAAATTATCAAATATCTGAAGAGACTGTGAATGGTTCTAATAAAACAAGTGAGGACGCTCTTAAAATAGCATCCCCATCATTAAATTATAGTACATTAACCAGTTATGTTAATGAATTTAAATCAAATATTAGTGAATCGTTCAAGGCATCGAAGACAAAGCTTTTAAATACCAATTTAAATTCATTGGATGGTTTTATTCCAAAATCTGTAGGAAAAATTAAGAAGATTTATTTTCCAAAAATTAATTCCGTGAAAAAATTATTGCAAAAAAATAAAATTGAATTTTAAAATATCTCTTTATTATGGTTTAACAGTTTAGTCATAAAATAAATTGGAAATTTTTAATTTCATAAATGTGTAATTGTTTTGTTATAAAGATTTTTTTCATGATACTTAAATTAATTATATGTAAATAACATCAAAGGGTTTAAGTTAAAAAAAAGAGGTCCTTTGACCTACTTTCTCAACAATGAATTTTCTCGCATGACATAATTTTATAATTTAATTTTATATATAATTGGGATGTTTGATTTGTTCGTGTAATTCAGTTAGTATCTCACTTTTTTTCATGTCTGATATGGGCTAAGTGTAGTTTTAAGACCAAATTTCTATATAATTGTCTGATTTTTTAAATTTAACTTTTTTAAATTTTAAATCGAGTTAATTAACTCCAGACATGCTTAATAATATAATTGCTTATTTTTATAAAATAATTGTAAAAATTTAAAGCAGTGATTTTCAACCAGGGTTCCATCAGTACACTCCAGGGGTTCCGCAATTTCTAAATTTCTAAATTAGAACAACGAACAAATCAACTACATGTTACATTCAATTTCGAAAATCTAT
>JBBMOY011126108.1:0-10538 GCA_037951405.1 Platydemus manokwari
CCAAATGAAAAATGTCCTTTACGAAATTAAACATTTTATCCGATATAACAGATTAAATTTTTATATAATTTAGAATCAATTGTTTAACCGGATCATGTAATAGCAATTATATTTTATTGATTTATCGATCTATTTATTCTATTGTTTATATATGCATTTCAAATATTTATATGCGGCCATAATTGTAACAAACATCTACTGAAGTCAGATTTATAAAATAAATAAATAATAATAAATTGCTCACAATTTGGAAACAAGCTTATCAACTCTTAGAGCTCCTTTAGATTCATGAATATATCGTATAAAACCATCTTTTGTAAACTTTAACGATTTATATGCAATATTTTTCGTAAAAATAAAATATCATATTAAAGGGAAACAATAATTGAAAATACTTTCTTAAATATTCTCCAGGCAACTGCTAATATTTTCATGAAAAAATCTAAAATTTATATGATATATTCATGTATCGAATTGCAGTTATCCGTACACAATTAATGAGATTATTTAAATATTTTCATTGAATTGGTATTTGTTTTCGACTGGGATAAATTGAAACTTTGAAAAATGACATATGAAAACTCAGATATGCATTTATAATAATATATTTAAGCCTAGTCTTTTCTACTGAAATTAAGGAACTCATCATGATACATCATTGCATCGTTTAACTACTTGTAGACATTGGGGCTGTTTATGGATGATTACGTTTAATGTAGAGAGAAAACGAATTTATATTAAATTAATTATCATAGACTACTAATCGTGACTTTTAGAATCACGCACTTCCCTAATAACCTACTAATCCGGACAGTTATGAATACCTTCTGTCTTAATTCGATTTTTCTTTACGAGAATAGTTTTATATTCAGGCCAATATTTTCTTAGTCTGGTGCAGTATCAGGAAAACCTTTTCATTTATACACGTCATATTGATATATGTTATTTTTAAAAAATGCAGAAAATTCTCTTCATGTGAATTTTAAAATAAATGCGATTACATTTTTTTGTTTTTTTAATGTGGCTTAAAAATTACCTGAAAAACTATTTGTTGGAAAATTAAGGTCTTAATTTAATTAAGAACGTTCATTCATTGAAATACTGCCTGTCGAAAATCATATATTTAATCAGAGTTTTCAGAAACTATAGGAGACAATAATGTTTTTGTTTGAATTTTGTCCCAACCAATATCTATAATATGTAGATATGAAAATGAACTCTAAAAATGATGTATAAAAGCATTCTAATGAACAAACTAATATTGTCTTAGACAAGACGTAAAATTCGTAAAAATAAAATCTTTATTTTATACCTCTCTTTATCCGTACCATGCATTTTTAGATAAAGAGGAAGAAGGCTTTTTATTTAAGACATTTTTTCCACGAATTGTCTAATGTAAGTTTATTTAGCCTTTGTAAACCTTATTGGTTACTAATCTATCTTCAAAATCATTCTAGTCGTACCACCTCAGATGGGTAGACCACGTGATTCCATTGAATTTTTTCATTTTTTTAAATCTCTAAAATTGATTTCCATCGATTAATTTATTGTTGGTCATTGGTAATTCTGAGCTGCATAGGTTTTATAAAATTTAATATAGGTATGTATAAATTCCGAATTATTAATTTGGTAATCTAGGACATAGCGAATAGGACAAAGTTGAATAAATATTTTGATTGTACACATTTAGCTGCACTTGTAAGTAAAGTGTTAGTATCTGTCTTCATACTATACTAGAACCATGTTTGAATGTACTAATCATCATAATGCTTTTAACTTATCCATCACAAGAGTGAATAAAAGTAAACCTTGGATTTTGAAACACATCTCAAATGAAAATTCCGACAATTGGTAAGAAATAATTCTTCTACGGCACTATAAAAAATAGATAACAAGTGTTCAATGAAAATCGTGCAGTAAAATTATAATGAATAAAAATATCAATTATTAGATTCGGTTTTGGCTGTCCATGGAAATTAAGAAGTACTTGATGTGGGCTTAAAAATTTCGAAATTCTGTGATGACCTTCATAACGATATCCGTTCTTCTTTGTCTTGTGTGGTTCTATCTTCACTAAAACTTCGTCTTCAACCTCGAAAATTCTACAACCTTCTTTTTAGCATCAAATTTCCTTAGTTTTTAGTAGTAGTTTCGAACGACTGAATATAGTGTAATAAGTATTTGTATCCACCCAAACGTTTATTTTCTACAGGCTGGAATTCGATTACTGGATTATAGTGCCGATCTCAATGTCATTTATTAGAATTCCTTAATTTTTCATAAAATTCTCCCCAGTTTCTATGGAGATGAGAAATTGAAAAATATTATAATTCACTAAGTTGTTGATTTAAATTAGAAATAGAAATATAGACCCGGATGGAAGCTAGGCTGCCACAGGTTTTAATGGTTGGCTCTATATAGGATGATATTGCGAAGTGAGGAGTGGAACTTAGACGGAATCAAACCAGATCAACCCAATGCAGCAATTCAAGTCAAGCCAAATATAAACTTATTATGAATATACACATCACCGTGAATATCTAACATTGTATCCTTTATCATTATCATTTTAGACCCTCAATTTTTAAACCATTTTTAATGCATGAGTGATACATATGTAATATAACCTTAAAAGGATTATTAACCAAATTTCTTTATCAGTCGACTTTTTTTTACTTTATACAATTTTTAATTAAATAATTAATCAATATTTAGTGATATATTGATTTATAGTGCTTTCGATGAAAATAGAAATATTTAGCTTGTAGATAAAAATGATAAAATTCGATTTCGTTTGAATCATCAGCTATTCTGGACATAATACAAGCAACATGGATGACATGGCATTCCTCAAAAACGTTTCATCTCAATTATTCATTTTTATTATTATTACCATCTATTGGATTTTTAATGTTTCTATCGATATTTCCAGTCGAATAGGTCCTTTTCAAAAAATCTTCGCACCATTAACAGACTTCAAAACTCTTGAATCAAAGGAATTTCTTTTGATAAATTATTAAATGTTTTCGTCGCATTATTGAACAACAACTTTTGATTGTATTCTCTGAATAATAGCCATATTTCAGATTATTATTCTTTTCTCCTGTTCCTTTTTGTTTTCAAAGTGAATAATGCATATCGTATTAAACAGATATTGTTGGGAGATATTATTATTGTTTTGATTAATCTAACATTACAATGCGTGAGAATGAATTTTTAGAAAGTTTTTCTTTGAAAAGACTTGTGTTGACATGAATTGAAAAGATTTTCCAGTTGCTATGGTTACCGATTATGAAAAGTCTTTACAACTGCTCTGTTTTCTGTTTGAGAACTCATTTGCTGCATATGAATTATGAAATATGATGAAATAAATTTCACTGATAATTTATTAGCATTGTTATTAATGTACGTATATTCTCTATTCCCCATTCGAAATTGCTTTTTCACTCACTTATCTCTAAATGCCTCACTTGTCCGATGAGAAATTCCCAGGACATTATAATATATTCATACAGAAAAAACACAAATACAATATTAATATTAGATTTTCAGTTTTAAATAATAGATAAGCGATTAGCCACGAATTCAATGAGCACTTGTTTTTTTTACTAAATCGAATTGGTTCTTTCTGTTAAAAATTGGCCACTTTCACCGGGAAGCACCATGCTTAAATAATGAAAAGGATGAATGAGAGAATGAATAAATGAAATTTGTATGATATAAAATTTATAAAAACCAAGAATAGATTGTATAGCAATGATACAGAGAAGATATCAGAGAAGTAGCAGTTATTGTGAAAACCGGACTCGTATAGCGAGAATCATAAATTCAGAAACAAGGGACTTTGGTAGCTTATTAAATAAATGATTTTTATGAATTGAGATTTTGTTGTGAACGAATAAACATTGTATTAATATGTTTTCTCTTTGCCATTTATGGATTTAGATAAATCAACAGAATTATTACATGGATAAAATTTATTAACCAAAACCCATAAATAATTTACCAAATTCCATTTCGTATTCACTATTTATCGTTTCACTCGATATATTTCTGAAATGAATTCCTCAAATGTTAATTGATTTTCCATTATCGTCCAGATTGATTTTGTTCCTTTTCAAATCATTTCCCATCGATGGCAAATAAATTCATTGTGTGTGAGTAATGATTATTTGATTATCGATTTCGGGACACGGTGGCTTAGATTAATTTCTATTTTTACTTCATTTAAATTTATATTGGAAATAAATTGTAGAAATATATCGTTCGTACACTCTTATACGAAACATGATTCAGCAAATAATTCTAATATTTTCATTTTTCTAGAGACTAAACATAATAATTAATCTTAATAATGTTTTACTTAATCTAATGACTCTATGTCCGCATTTGGATCGGCAATATGGTACTGTGAGAACCCCAGTATTCGCGATGATAATTTTAAAAATTAACAATCTTACAAATTTCAACGAAAATTTGGCCGATTGTTTAAACTGTGGAATTATGGGTTTGACAAAATTAATTTTTAGTGAATTTTAAATGACTCTAGATGACTGAACGAATAAATTATCATATATTAAGAAATAATATCTTATAACTTTTTTTTTATTTTCATAAATTTTCATGAATAACTTTACTTGTTGTGATTTTTACACTAAAGATTTTCATTAATATTTAAAATTATAGAATCTAAATTAAAATAGAAAATGTTAATATTTTGCTAATGTGAAAATAGACGTTCTCACTATAATTTGAAAATATGTTATTGAGCCAAATAGAAATTCATATGGGAAGAAATTATATTTGAATGTTTTGAATTTTAATGATGGTTAATTTTGATTTCAATTAAGTAAACTTGCTAAAGTTAAGAAAAGTGATCCGAAAATAAAATTTTTAATTTGCTGAATGTATTGCAAAAATCTATATAGTTTATGAATTTTAGTTGCTTAAATCAAATATTAAATGCACTAGAGTTTCAAAATCTCCTAAATTTTGATTATTTGAAAGTAGGTCGAATTGCAATTTATTGAAAACCGGCGAAGACTTTTTAGGCATTAAAAGCAAATAGAGATACTTTAAATTTATACAATTATTTGATAAAAACAAGTAATATTAGACTGTTAAATTTGTCATGAGTTTCCTAATTTCATTTATAATTAAATAAATTTAAATTTATAAAATCAAAAAATTATGTAAAGGTGTTGTGATTAGAATGGAAAATTGGCTTTAAAGCTATGTTTTGTCGCCATTCGTCATCTTAAAAAATCAAGTACTAACTGAATTATAGAAATAAATTAAACATAGAAATTATAAATAAAATTCAGTTATAAAATTATCAGATGCGCGAAAATTCATTATAACGAAAGTAGGTCAAAAGACCCTTTTTCTAATCCTAAGCCCAATTTAGTATTTTAAAATGTAATTGTTTTGATTTATTGTTAAATTTAAAAATATTTTGTCCTTTTATTAATTAATTTCAATAACCTAAAATGTAAGGTTCACGTTTTACAGTCTGACTCCATACAATATGAAAAGTTTTCACCGATAATAGAGTGCAATACATTTTCTAAAATATATATTACGCACAATAATATAAACAGGCTCACTCTGCTGCAACCCTAATTAAATACATTTAAAATAGAGCTACGTTATTTATGTTTTTGATTGACTACCAAGGAAACTCATTATGATTGTATAACAAATTCTCAATAGCTGATACGGTTAGTGCTATTACCAGATACTGACAAATTCAGATACTATACTAAATAATATAATAATATATACTTGTGTTTTATGAACTACGTTAGCGGCATGAGAATATATAAAGTTATTACATATATTTTCACTTTATTTTGTTTTATTTAAAAATTTTATTATAAAATTAAATTATTAAATTTTATTATAAATTTTATTAAAAATCCAAACTTCTTTATCCGGAACCTCCAGTTCCCCATAAATCAATTTCATTAGAACAACTTAAATTGTGAATATCTGTTCTGAAATTATTAATTAATCAGTGAGATCGATGTTTCATGCAAGGTTAACATGTTTTCATTATGTGAGTTCGAGTATCCCAATTCAAGTCCTCGATAAGTATTTAAATTTTTATATGTATCGGGCACAGATTCCAGTTGATGATAATCAAACTTTTGATGGAAAATCAATTCACTATTTTCATTGAATGCCAAGTTATTTTAAATGTTTTTGTTTTAAAAATTCATAATTTTATCATTAATTTTTGTAAAAATAATAATAATAATAATAATAATAATAATAATAATAATAATAATAATAATAATAATAATAATAATAATGTTAGGTCTACAGTGTGTAGAGCGCAACAATTCTTGTATTGACCTGACTCCAAATTCTAAACAAAGATGCACACTTTCCATTTCCTTTTCTTCTCGGAAATTACTGGGTTTCTTGGAAGTTCCTGGAATTACTAATGCTCCTCTGCGTTCCAACTCCTCAATTCTCTCATCGAGGGATTGTACCCTCTCTCGGGTTTTAATTTGTTAGGTTTCTGGGATTTCTTTTGTTGGCATCTCCTCGTCCTCCGGGGTGAAGTACTTTTCCTCTTCCATCTCCGCGCGAGTGTGCCATCCGTATTTAACCTTAGACTCTGGGTTGTACACGTCAAGACCTTTGGTATATATCCATAGCTCATTCTCATCCAGAATCTCTACAGAGTCTGGAGTATCCCATAACAATTCTTCTTTTGTATCTATTTCCTCCAACTTGATCCTTTTACTGGTGGAAGGTTGACATTCTCCTGTGGTTCTACTTGTGGATGGTCTGGGCTCCTCTTGATTCGTTCGATATATCCTTGGATAACGATGTCTGAATCTTCCCAGTCTCCTTTTTCTTCGTTTCGTTGCTCTATTTTCTTGGATTGCTCTGTTTTCTTGGACGGGATTCTCAACTTGGTTTCCTCCTAGTCCTTTCTTTCTTCGCTTGTTTCCTTGAGTTCGAAAAGATTATGATCTGTCCACCTGGAATATACAGTGAGGTAGATTTTCTTTATTATTTCTACAATATGACTTTTTTATATTTCATAAACTTCCTTGGGAACTCATATTTGACATAATGACTCGATAGTCTTTGGAGGGCGAATCTTCCATTACTCCTCTTCACGCCATCATCTCCAAATACTGGCGTATTTGGTAATTCTCTCACTCCACATAGGTCACCGAGAGTGATTCTCAGAGCTAAGAGTCCTTCCAATACTCTATGACCGATAACAACTGTTCCCCTCAATAATTTATTTACTTCCTCTTTGGCCAACAGTTCATCTCTCCTTCCTTGAACGGTTTCTTCGATTAGGCCATATTGAGGTGTTCGGTAGTCCAAGATTCAGGCTCTTTTGGTAATTACATTTGAATACGTCAATTTTCCTTGATAGTCTAGTATATTGACGGCTATCGGAACAAGCTCGTTGGCAAATTCCAGTTGTGCTAATGCCATATGAACAAATCTCACTATTCGTTTTATATCCTGCTCCGTCATTTTCATTCGTAAAAAGGATCTGTGATTTTCGATTTGGAGGCAGTCGTTGTTCAACTCCCCAAATGTTTTTTTAGATTGACGGGGTGCCTTTCCCCAATTGGGTTGATCCTTAGCGAATATGGTTAGTGACCACATTTCTCTTTCTTCGTGTATATTTCTCATTACAATCTTTTTGAGGTTCTCACTGGATCCTTCAATAGTCTTTGTTGCATAGGGTATCACTATAGTTTTCAAACCCATTTCCGGGATGGCAACTTCAATTGCTGTGAGGACGTTATCGATCTCGATCTCTTTTTGGTCCTCTATCAGTCCTTTTATAGGCAATTCACCTTCTTAGAAACATTAGAAACTCTTAGAAACATTCTTCTGTTTTCCACCGCTTTCTCATTGAGGCAATTGGGTATATCTTGTACCCTTGTAATATTGATCTGCCTCCAATGATTAATATTCATGAAGACCTCTACTCAAGCATAAAGGATTCGGGCTTTTATCGTCTTCTTTACTGACATCGCTTTTCTTTTTGACATTGTGGTTGCTTCTGTTTCTGTTGTGGGTTTATTGCTCATTCTAAAATATAAATAATCATTAATATCAGTTTATACTCTTTTCATAAAAGAACCTAAACAATTTACTTTATACATTAGATACACTATGTACTGTACTTTATAATTTAATTTATACAGTAGATTCACAATGTACTGTAATTTTAACATCGAGTATCCTGGATTCCTCTTTTTTGAATATATATAATACTGTCGGTAGCTGACTACCAATCTCGTTTTTACTGTTACTATGACTATCAGGATCGCAATGGTTATCATTACAAATCTTATTGTCATTAACTGTTCTACGGATCTTAAAGATTCTTTGTCCTGATTTGATTCGTTTCCTCTTTCTGGTCCGATAACTATTCTCTTCAAATGAGTACCGGGAAGCCGGAAAACCGACTCCGTAGTCAATTTATTCCTCATTTTCCTCCGGTTTCTTTTAGCAATCATGGCTTTGATCCATATCCGGATTGACTGCCAGTCTCTGGTTGTCGTAGGTTTCATTGTCGTAGTCATAGGTAATGGCAGCCGTTTGAAACTATATTCTGGGACTGTTATATCTACTTCCTCGTATTGTTCAATCCAAAATTTAGCTGACTCTTTATTCAACCGATTATACCTTATATGAGGTTTTATAGGCCTCCTTTCTTCCAATGTCATGTCATATCTCCTATTTTTCTCATCTAAAATCAGTACCGTATTCTCCATTTGAATCTGCACTGTATAATTTCTCTCTGGCTTCCAAATCCAAATTACCTTTTCTTTTGACACATGTATTTTTACTGTTGCACATATCCACCTCGTCTTCACTCTGTATTTCTGTCTAGTTTTCCGGCTACGGTCACTTTAGCTTGAAACCACTGCTAGAAAAACCAGTAAACTCGTGACGATCTCAAATTATTTAATGAAACCTTATTCCTATGTTTTCCTAAATAAACTTCGGCTCTATTTCCTTCGCTTAATAATAAGGCCATTGACACCAGCGGGTCACTGTCGCAATCACAAATGGAACAAAGGGAAGGTATCTTTTCTTGTCAATTCGTTGACCTTCCTATAATCTATACAAATTCTTTGAGTTCCATCTTTCTTCTTTACCAATATAAAAGGTGACCCCCATGGTGATGAACTCTCTCTTATAGTTTCATTACTTAACATTTCTTGGACCTGTTTATTCACTTCTCCTTCCAAGGTGTATGGCACTCGATATGGTCACTGTCTGATGGACGTTGGTTCTGTTAATATAATATTGTGTTTCTGTATAGTACATTTTCCTAAATCGTACTCGTTTTTAACAAACACATCGTGGTACTTCTTAAATTTATTTAGTAACCTTTTCTTCAGGTTTTCATTCAAAATCTGGCTTTCAATTGTAATGGGCTTATAACTCACAACATCGTTTATGTTTCCAATGACCGTTTCTGGTTCTAGGGCTGATAATTTCCACATCCTCATGTCTGGCATGAGTCTTCTCGTTCTCGCTACTTGTTCCTGAGCATTGAATTCCTTGGCCATTAGTTTGTTTGGTTCGAACAACATTGGCTCAGATCCTTGTATGTCTGTCTGCGCAAAGCATACTACTTCTGATCGCTCTGCTATTATCACTGTTTCTGTTACATAAGCTTCATCTTGTTTTCTCTTCCCTCGTTTCCTTTTCATTGCGATTAAGTTTCCGGAGGCCAAATCAAACACCGCTCCGTCCATTTGTGCTAAGATATCCACTCCAATTAATACTTCATAAGGACAGTTTTTCATAACCCTTAATTCATGGGTGAACTTGTATTCACCGATTTGTACTTTGCATGAGTTTTTGCCTTCAAATGCGATTTTCTCTCCTGTAACAGTTCTAGACAAGCCTACTCCCTTGAGTGGCTTTAATTCTTCCTTGGTTAACATTTTATGTGAGATAATTGATACATTTGCTCCTGAATCTATTAATGCTAACATCTCGTAGTCATTATCTTTTACTTTTCTGACTGTCCGGTTCTATTTACTTTTTCTTTCAATTTACTTATTGATGTGTGATGCTTTGCCAGTAAGACAAAATTAGCAATGAAAGGTACACATACCATCAATCCTTTCCAAGTACATTCTAGTACTCTTATTAGTGCATATGTCGAAATACACTGATTCAACACCACCCTTATTAGAACTATTACAAACCAGATTCCTAAAAATGCTGATACCACATTTCCTATGGCTACAAATCTTCCCCAAGGAAAGTCATTGCTGCTCTATTAAAGTGGTCTGATGCTAGCAAGTTCTCGAAGTGCGGCTGCTCTCCGCCTCCTTGCATTACTAAATCTACCATTTGTCTGATCACTCTTTCTTGCCTCAATGGAAACATTAAGTTTCTTCTTGCTTCTTCTATGTCTTCCAGGGTATAAATTCCCATTTTTGCAATATCATTTTACCAGGTTGAGTCAAAAGTTATTCATGTTTTTATGCAGGTATTTTATTAACACAAATTGTTATAACGCTGAA
>JBBMOY011126219.1:0-10536 GCA_037951405.1 Platydemus manokwari
TTATTAAATAAATGTCAATTTGTATTTCATGTTTTAATTCAATATAAATATTGTTGAGTTTACCAAATTTCTTGATATATTGTAACTTAGGTCTAAACAAATTGAAAGTTATGTGCGAATTAGCTGAATATTAAAACCCTATCAATTATGAGTTATCAACTCTAAGTTATTTTCACTAATCAAGTCTCCCACATGAAACTTCGAAATATTTGAAGCCACTGGGATTGCGTAATTTTACTATATAAAAATAAAAGGCTAATGATTTTGCACTTGCTCAACTTTATGTTAGACTCTTATCAAGCACTTAAAAAAGGGTATGCTCGGCGAGATGACGGGATTAATTATGCTCCCAGTTTCACGAGACATTCAGATAAACGATTTTCTGAAAAACCAAAATTTTATTCTGGTGGAAAATCTAAACTTTACCGGGCAGGCGAGGCAATCGCGAAGGTTGTACAGAAAAAGAGTTTTGCGAAACGGATGCCAGATTCTATACATCCAGTCACCAGGAATACTCATATAAAAACGATCCAAGGTCTGAAAGACGAAGTCCGAGAGGCCAAAAAGATCAAAATTTTGAAAATCTCAGAAATGTCCAAAAAATTGAAGATCAATTATTAGTAGGCTTGGCAAAGATCATAAATGAGTACGCACAGAGGCAGCGAAAGTCAAAATCAAGGACCAAATATGACAAATCCAGGTCGGTATCCAGAAAAAACTCCAAGCCCAGATCATATGCTGACGCAACGAAATTCAATAAAAAATCGAATGAATATGATCAAAGAAATGATAAACAGAACATTAGACACATTCGTTTTGGTGATGATGGCTTTCAAGAAGTAAAATACAAGAAAGGTAAACATCAAAAGAATTATCAAAAAGTGGAAAAAATAAAGATAATCATCAATAATGCTAAAAGACAGATTGAGCGCAAACAAAAGCAGATCCCAAATAAATACCCATCAATGAATTCGGACAAAAATAGCAATACAATTAATATCCAAATCAAATGTGATAATTTTGAATATCCGAGACAAACATGTGGCAAGTTATTGGTCCAAGAGCTTCAAAAGAAACGATGGTGAAAAAGCAACGAACATTGAACCTTCTAAATAATCTGAGGAAAAGATTTTATTTTATAACAGCATTATCAGGGTTGTACTCAGTCTAATTATTTTTCACTTGAAATTAAGGTTAGACCTTTAGGTATCTAGTTTTCTCCAATAGTGAAGTCTTCATACTTACTATTGAAGAACTTGCGAGACTTAAGAGTTAGAACTAGCAAATAATGAATATAAACCACATAAATACAACATGCAAGTGTAGCTGAAGATAAATGTTAAAAAACATGTGGAGATTATTGGTAAAATACGAAACATGGGAAAATAAAGACAATGGACATAGAATACTAATAATGCGGATAAAAGCTAACAAAAGGTATAAGACGTTGGAAAATAATAAATAATAATCTCTGAACCTTCATCACTTTTAAATAATGTTGGGCACAACCCTTTAATAAATAATAATAATTACTAAATAAAAATTTTTCCAAATATCTGTACTGCCCCAATCTGTTCTGAAATTATTTTTTTTACTAAAAATAGAATCATAATGAATTAAAAAATTAAAAATAGAAAATAAGTATATATAGATTATAATCCAGTTATAATAATAGCAAAACTAAATAGATAAATTTTAATAAATAATATCCATAAATATAATTAATACATTAAGCAAAATATAAAAGAGAACTACTAATATAAATAAGAGAAGCAATTCATAAAATTCATGACAAATTTCATCGATTGAATTGGATTTTTCGATTTTAGCAAGCATCGTGACAAGTCAATCTGTTTTTGAAGGATTGTATCGATATCCTTGTTGAAGATTTTACTGAACACATCCTGTGGGATGAGTTTCTCCACAACAAACGTAGTTACACTTGCAGATCCGGAGGGATTAAGCCAGCTGCTGAAATCGAGTCAGTAAGTGACTAAGACCGATGAAGAGGACCCCGATTTGAATGTTAAATGGTCTGATCTTAATAAAATATTAACACAATTTCAGAACAGTCAAAAGTGGAACACAAACAATGAGTACGCGCGCAGCCGAGAAAATGGCGCACACAATTATAATTATAATTATTATAATTATTATCGATATAATAATGATAGGAAATATAATGATAATAGATTTGGTAATAGAAGGCAAAATATCGGACGACAGAATTTTCCAAATACACATAATCGCAGAAGTCCTAGAAATAATCGAATATTCACAGGTAACAAAAGAAATTATAATAATCAGAGTAAAAATAATTATACTTATGATTATAGGCACAGAAATAATAATTTCCAGTGAGATAATAAGCCAAGAAGCCAGTCCGCTGACGGATATGAGAGACAATCGTGGAGGAATAATAATAATAATTTAAACAATACAAGATGGTACCAGTAAAGAAGAAAGATGGTGAAGTACGACTATGTGTTGATTACAGAGAATTAGATAAAAAGACGAAACAAGATGTTTTTCCTTCACCAAACACAGGGGAAATATTCGACAAGCTAAACTGAGTGAAATATTATAGGAAATTAGATGTTAATAAAAGATATCATCAAGAAAGTGAGAAATATGAAAGATAAAGAAGAAGGTATTGAGTTAGAAAAGGAAAACGCAGTAAAAGCAGGAAGTGTAATGAAGATAAAATGGGAAGAAGCACAACGACAAGCATTTGAGACATTAAAAAAGAACTTGACACAAGCACCAATATTGAGATATCCGGATATGGAGAAATCATTTATTATCATAACCGACGCAATTGGAGGAGCGTTAGAAGTTGTACTAAGACAACATGATGAAGGAGAATCAGTTCACGCTTTTGCATATACCAGCAAATCATTAAACGGAGCTGAAAAGAATTATTCAACAATAGAAATAGAAAGTTTAGCAATCATGTTCACATTAAATGAATTCAGTCGATATGTTTATGAAACAGAGATAATATTGAAAACCGATCACAAACTCTTGGAAAGCTTAATGAAACATAGAAACACATCAAGCAGATAAATCAAATGGGCATTAAAATTAGAAGATCACAATATGAAAATAGCTTACATAACGTGAAAATCCAACGCAAACGCAGATTCATTATCAAGAATACCAGACAATGAAGAAAAATCAGTACTAAAAATAAATGCAATAGATGCATTAAACAGTAATATCCATAAACCAAGAAGTGAGCAGAATATAAAAGAAATGAGGATGAAAGTAGTCAATTAAAGAGAATAAGAAGAAATATGTTAAGGAAACAAGCAGAAAATACTGCCAATGAATATTCATGTTACGTTTGGGGATTGCTAATTTTATTTCTATTAACCTTATCAGTCTCGAAAAATTATTTTATTGTTGTGAATCACTGTTGTCTCAATCAGTCCTTTGTAGTTCTGATCAAGCCCTACGTACGAACTATTGAAACTATTTATTTCTTTCATCGCCTTGCGTTTATTATTGTACGATGACAATGTCAAATGGCAACAATGATCAATGGTTATTTTGTGAACTACAATGATTTACCGAAAAATTATCAGTCTCAAAACAAATTAACAAAGCAAATCAATAACAACGCTTGGGTTTTATAAAATGTTTATTGATACTGAAATTACACTAACACCAACTATAAATTACTAGGATATTCAAATGGCTAAATAAAATATACAATTATACGAAAATCCCTATCAAGCTTCAGGGTAAGTTACACAATTAATAAACCACACGCTCCTGCAGCAAAACCACCTTTCAAGGTTATGAGACAAAGCTCTATAATTGGAAATTTACACGAGTTTTATAATACCGATCAGTTGGTTAAATAACGATCGAACTTACTTTAACGGGCATATAATTGAATAAAGGCTTGGTACAATTCTTCTGACAAATATGGGTAGGATCGAATACGAGAAATATGTTTTTGTTATAGACGACGCACTTTACACAATCTTCCTAGTGGTTTCAAATCGGACGAAAGTTATGAAATTTTATCTCCTATTTATACGATTCGGGAAGAGAATTTAATCGTCACGGATTGTTGGCAAAATTGGATACATCTAAATCTATTCCCCCGAGAATTACCATTTATTTTATAAGATAAAAATTCGCTGGTTGTTTTAGAAATATAAGTAATATAATATATTTAGATTTAATATCCCAAATTCTTTGAAAGTATTAAAATGGTTACTATTATTTTAACCGTGTAAAAATTATTATTGTTATAATAATAATTATTATTCTTTTTAACCAAATTATCATGAAGATTTATAAAAAATTTAATTGAAAAATAAAACAAAAGATAACACTTGATTTATCAAGCTTGGCAAAAAAAATTACTGCTTGAATAATCAAGCCAAATTGATACATTTTGATACAAATTGATACATTGAAACCTATTAACAGTTATAACAGCAGCAACGAAACAACAATTATTATTAGTTTATTACTATGGAGCATTAGGAGGACATTTATCAAAAAGGAAAACTTATGGGAAATGACGATAAAAGTTTTATTTGGATAATATGTTAAAGAATGTAGAGCAATTATGCAAGCAATGCACATTATGCGCAACAAGACGAAACACAGGAAGGAATAAGAAGATTTCACTTAAGCCAATACCACCAGCTACAAGATCAATGGAATTACGTGAAATGGACCTCAGGGATTCGTTGCCAACAACTTTAAGAGAGAATAAATATATTATACTTTTTTGTGATTATTTCACCAGAATGAATGGAGCGTTTGACACTGAAAATCTTCAAGCTGAAACCATAACCAAGTTACTAATAGAAGAAATAATATTAAAATATAATAAATAACGAGAAGAATGGTTACCAACAAAAATATCAATACAGTGAAAAAGTCATAAAGGCAACAAAATCAATAATAGCATCAACAATGCTAATAATAGTAATGTTAATAGTAATAATATATTGCAAATGTGTATTAATTCACAGAAGAAAAAGGAGAATACGACTACACACAATACGGACAGCAGTAGCAGCACCTACTAATATAACTAGAGCAGTTGCAACAATACCTAAATTAGCAGTAGTAGCTTCAGCGCTATTAATATTAGTACCATCCGGTGAACGAAATTGCCATCAGTCACAGTTAAATTATTTACTAGAGGACGAGAAATTTGCCAAATTCATTATAAAAGGCTATCCCGGAATGGTTCCTGTAATGGTTCCAGAATTTACCAAGAAGAATCTTCAAAATCAAAGTAACACAACATGTCAGCTTATTAGGAGACAGATGTTGGAAATAAATTTGGAAAGAAATGGTAACACATCAAATATGAGGAGGAAAAACGAACGGTTACAATGTTCTTGTAAAGAAAGTCAAAGCCAATAAAATGTATCGAGCACAAATAGCGATGGAAACATCAGCCAAGGAAATAGTAGTGCAAACCCTATATATAGAAGAAAGGGTTTATATCATGAGGGAAAGCCAAGGAATACAATTATGTAAATAAAAATACAATGCCTTTTTTTGAACACAAAGTTTGCAACCGATTACAATGAAAACATCATCCCACATGGATGGGAATAATGGACTATAAGGGCAACATGCTCTTTAGTTCATATTTATGCTCTAGAGCGCGTTAAGCGATTAAGAATTGAGAGGCAAGTGAAAATGCATGAGCTGAAGAAGACTTCAGCCATACTGGAGTGCGTTGATCGAAACCCAATAGTTCCAACAACATTATTCAGAGC
Organism: Platydemus manokwari; assembly: GCA_037951405.1. Lineage (NCBI taxonomy): Eukaryota > Metazoa > Platyhelminthes > Tricladida > Geoplanidae > Platydemus > Platydemus manokwari. The sequence goes on from JBBMOY011126219.1 coordinate 5,763, forward strand.
ACAAATTAATCAAAGAATTTGAAAGCTAATTCCACTAGATGAAGAAATGAAGAAGACAATGGCTCCAAAAGGACATATGATCATATGATCCGGAAGCACCTGCGAGAGGAATACTACCCTACAGAGAAATTCAAAGATGGTCAACTAAAGTCCACAAAAACCACAGAATCAGAAAGAAAGAAAAGGAAAAGGATAAGAAAAGAGGTCGAAGTAGAAAAAGATCGTATAAAAAACTGCGGAGGAAAAAACGAGGAACTCATATCAGAAAGAAACAGAAAAAGACGAGGAAATTCTGGAGGATGTCTTAAGAATCGAGGAATCCCTTGACGAATGTGAGGAATGGATAAAGGGAGAGGAAAACTCACCAATGAATTTTTTCCGTTGCCAACGGCAAACGAAGATTCGCAGGCATATTAATTTGAAGAGAAAAGAAAATATCAATATCCTGAAGTGAATCCAGACGTCGATCTGAATAGTCAAATCTGAATAGTCAATTTATACCCCTACAGCATATTAAAATAACTATGCGAAGCCCGGGAAAGTAACAATGAAGGGACAAGCCATCAATGAGTAAACAATAGCTACCATTGTAGAGGGGAAAATATTAACCATTACGTTAACAATAGCAATGGTACTGACAGGTACCAACACCCACACACGTTGCGTATAGTGGGTTCCAGTCGAAAGTCTAAAGGTATAAGAAAAGATATGAAAATAGTTATTATTAAAATATTTTGTTATTTATAAGCAATAAATTGTTATTTACAAATCAATATACAAACAGTATAATGATGTGACTCATGATAAAGTATGAGTATAGTAAGCAAACTAAATTGGGGAAAATTAGAGAACGAGAACACAGAACTTAAAAATTTAATTATTAGGAATTTAGAAATGATGCAACTAAATGTAATAATAATAAAGTAGTGAAAATGCTGAATGTAAAGGTGATCTCGGCAATCAATGAGGACTGGAATCGCTCACAGAGATCATATCTTAAACCCAAAGTAAGAATCATGTCATATATCACTGGCACCAAAGTAAAAATTAATAAACCCGAATTTAATGCTTTTTATTTCAGGCACGGATATTAAACAAACCCAAAAGGCAACATACTCCAGCAGATTTTACAGAGGCCTGCAATAGTCCATAGCCAAGGAGACAACACATACAATAGGACTATGACAGTATACAAGGATAGAAAAGATACCCAATAAGCTAAAAGCCCCAACCAAGAATAATAGAACCTTTATAATAGTACACATCCTAATTCAGGGAAGATTAAGACTTGGAGATTTACTACTAAATATCCCATTTGGGACACATAGAATTGGGATTCACGTCATATCACCTAGAATAACTTTAAAGTTACGGACGGAGGAACACGATGTAGAGTTCTTCTCCACATTAAAAGTCCGTCTGAAATTAGCCCAGAGACCGACGTGGAAGGCCAGCACTCTAAAAATCCATCAGAGCTCAATAATTAGAGTCTTTGATTTGGCAGCAACATTTGCTGTGGAGCGGCAAATGGTGGCAGAAGAAGCATGGCTTGTAGATATCTCATAAACATCATAGAAACGGAAAAGCAATTGCCGTTACAGGCACTAAATAGAGGATTAAGTTTTTAAGGAGTTGATTGCAATGTCAGAGGTGCGAAAGGTGATCATCTTTGTAGACTTGAAAACAGCAGAGGATTTCTTTGGAAAACATCACCCGGCTTGCGTAGGAGTGATAGATTATAAAGGAAAGACCTTAATCGAATTTCGTATCTAACCGAAAGCCGAGATTAAGGAGTATAATACTAGGCAAAACGAATTGGCAGAAAGTAACTTAAGAGGATAGGTTGATGAAGAATGGGCGTAAGTGAGGCTCGTGGAAGTATAGCGAGGGAAAATAATAGTGAGGCAGAGATTGAAGGAAACATTGGCAACCATAGGAGTACGGCTAAAAAGGATAATGGGAAAACTGGATTTAAATGACGCTTCCATCATAAATGAAAAATTAACCAACGAAAGATGGACATGGGTCCTTAAAAAGCAAGAATATCTGTATCAAGCAAGATATAGGGTATTTATTATAGAGTAATACGACAAGTGATGAAGAAAGAAGAAATACAAGACACCTTAGATAGTGCTAGAGAGATATATAAAAATGTGAAAGAAGAATGAAAGGACCACGAGAAGAATACGCAACAAAGAAGATGGCAAGAAAAGGTGTCGACATATGAAATACAAGAAAAAAGCAAAGCAAAAACCAACACCCATCATGGAATGGGCAGACCCACAGCCAGAACGCTGCTCATTGAAAAAGACGTGCAAAGAATCTGCAGACTCATACTGTTAGACGAAGGGGTGAAAGAGAAAGAAACAATGGAATCCAATAGATCATATAAGCATTTGATCAGATAGCATCTGGAGAAATACTTTCCTCTGGAGAAATACCCTAGTAAAAGGAAGAGAGCAGAAGAAAAACAGACTATGAAGCAGCAGGTGGAGTGCATAACATGGATTTAAAAACTGATATCACAGATGGGTAAGAAGACCAGGACGATGACTTACAGGACTTGCTGAAATGGAGCTGTGAATATGTGGTAGCCGTTGCGATTAAAAAGGAGAGAATGGACGAAATAAAAGAAAAATGGGATAACAAAGGAATACGGGAAAGATAAAAATAATTGATAAAAGATAAGGAATCCAAAAGCCAAAAGTGGATAGAGATGTTGGAGATAGAGGCAGCTGTAAAGGAATATAATAAATAGCTGCAAGAGTAATTATAAAAGAAGAAGAATCAAAAGTTGCAAGCCCGAAAGGAGAAGCAGCGTCCTTACTAGGAGAAGGGCAAGAGAGTGCCGGAATAAAAGAAACCAAAGCCTCGGGTTTAAAAATCAGAAAGGTATATGGGATATATCCCATCGTCAATACTCAGAAGAAATAAGGAAAAAGCAGAGAAAATCGAAGAAATTATTTAAAATCCACGTGGACGAGGCTTGTTACACCCCGAAATACTGTTGGGAACACCCACCCAGCGCTTACCAGTATCCTTCCATTTTATACAATTTAGCCTTACCATCCCAGTTTATACAATTCATCCTCACATTGTTGATAAATAACACACATGTACCCTTTTACTGTAATACCCATGTATAGCACACACCATGTATTATACGCATAACAATAGCGTATATAACCGTGTTTAATATATAGCCATGCATCACATACTCTAGCAAAATGGAAAGAAGAGCGCAAAGCAAAAGACAACATGATTACTGTGAACATAATGATTATTGCGTTAATAATAAACAATGAATTATGTGTTTTAAAGAGAATTGACAATACATGTGTTCTAAAGACAATTTATTATACGAAATAATTATATTTTATTATATTAATTATTTTTATATTGTGACAGTTGTAACGATAAGAGTATTAATATGTGAAGTAATCATATCTGTGCTTGATTTTCATAATTTTTATATTTTTATATAAAAATCGGATGGACAAGAATTTCGGCAGATATAAAGAATAATAATATAACTTAACAAAATAATAATATAGTAAAACAATATTATAAAATAATGAGATAAAGTAATAGTACAATAAAATAAAATAAAAACACTGCGATCAGTCAAAAAGGCGAACCAGGAATATTACATAGAAAAATCATCACAGGCAAAAATCATCAGAAAAACATTACTCCAATAGAAAACGAGATAAATCATTTATTCAAAATAATTACAGTCGGATAAATGAAATATTGATCAATCAGTAGGTGTGGATATTTTTGTCAAATCACTTTGATCGGAGTAAGAGTCATTTATTTGGATTTGAATTAATCTTCATCATATTCATTTTAAACATTTAAAAAATTAATTACACTTCGGCATCACTTACATTTGCAACAAGTGGTGTTCAACGCAGTTATAAGATCGCTTATATTTAACAAGCTATATTCAACATCATTATAGTACTATTATTTTAATCTGCAGAAAGTTTTTGATTTATGCAATTTAAAATAAGGACTTTTTCGTGTAATTTTTGTGTACAATAAGGACATTTATCATCTATCTATTTTTATTACAATCCTCACACATGTGATGTTTACAAAAAGTAAGCATAAATGTTTCCCCGTAACATATTATACATTTTTCAGAATTTTCTGATTTTTCAGTTTATCGTTTTCCATTTCCCTCAATAAATTTTAAATTATTTATCCTCATTTTTTATGGATTATTTTAAATTTAAAAAATGAGTACAAATTATTTTTGTCAGATTTGTAAAAAAGAAATTTCTAAAAAGGCAAAACATGAAAAAACCAAATCTCATATGAATGGTACGAACAAAAGTAAGAATAATACGGGTATGAATTGTAAAAATAAAAGTAAGAAATTAAGAAATTTTGAATTTATTGGAGGTGACTCAACTAAGCTACCAACCGGAGGTGATATACGAGAAAAAATTACAAATAATCAGTTTTTAAATAAATTTAGTACTGGTTGTCATCCTGGAAAATTTCATTAAAAAAGTATGAATCCATTTAATAAAACTAATCCTGTACATAATTATACAGTACCTGGAATGAATCTTCAAGAACATTTACAAAATTATAATCAGATTTTAAATAGTTATAATGAAACAGGAGATTTGAATATTGTACCTATTCCAAAAGAAAATCATCAACCAGTAAATAGAATAGATGCCATAGCAATGCAACATGATGTTGATTATTTATCAAAAGATTTACAAGATAGACATTTAGCCGATGTTAAAATGATACA
>JBBMOY011126330.1:0-10536 GCA_037951405.1 Platydemus manokwari
TTGATCTGGCGTTGTGCTATGGAGAAGCTAAAAGGAATTGCTGAATTAAGATAAACATATTAGTTCTTTAATACTGTTAGAAGTTCTGAATATTTGTATGTCTGATAGTTCACACTACTAGTAACCTAACAATAGAGTTTGAATCAGATAAGTTCGCATCGTAAAGTAAATTTTATGACAAAATTAAAATTCTTCAAATAAAATTAAATGTTTTTATTAACCCATCATCAAAATTTACATATTCCTCCAATCATACACTACATAGTTGATGATCAATAAACTAAGAAGGAAACAATTAGACAACAATTTTAGAATATAAATAAAAGTGTATATTAAATTAGCAACTTTTAAGCTTAAAAATAGTGAATTCTAACTTCTGTTAAAGCGTTTTTACCTCTAACTCACAATTTTTTACTCTTCAAAATGTCAGCCTTATTTGCAAATTTCTTGGATTTTTAGTTTTATCGAGATTTCTAACTGAATTTATCAGGTGTTTAATAATATTTCCACACTGCCTAATTCCAAATTGTTTAGTAATTTATTTTTGATTTATTATTAGATAAAACAAATTTTTATGATTACTAAGCTTTGTTTGCTACAATTTTCTAAAAGCTAATAAATTTGAATTTATATTATGTTTGCTTATTTTATGAGCTTAATTAAAAGGTTAGCGACTCTTTAAATTAATTATATTTAGGGTGTAAGTTAAGAAATTTACTGGTTTGATCTAATTTCAATATGAGGAATTTTAGTGTATTATTTGGTTTTGTAATTGTATTTTTAGAAATTTTAAGCTAAAATTTAAATTTCTAAAATATTTTAAATATTATAAGAAAATTAGTAATAACAGGACAATAAGGAAAACCGGAATAGTTATCAATTTTCCAGAAGTGTTCTCCCTCCAACAGACTAAAAGAGCTCTAACCATAGACACTAGTTGATATGAATTTAATGTGCAATGAAGAAAGCAAATAATCCATGCTTAGGTTAGAAAAAACTTTTAAAATAGTTGAAAACTCAATACAGGTAATGAAACTATTTCCTTAGATTCAATATATTCTACAGAGCAATTTATTATCAGGTATTAATAGTCAAACAAGGACTTGTAAACTCTTCTGAACTGTTTTTTAACTTGTAAGAAATTGTTTGACATTTATGTAATATTTTCTCAATCTCATTTGAAAAGTTTTTAATCAAAGAACACAATATGAAGTCATAACATTTATTAAACGAAAAGCAAATCTGAATTTTCGAATGAATATCTCATATAATATCTAACCTCCCTTTCATTCATTTTAGGCTTTATTCAGCTACTCAATTCTAGTAGACTTGGGCTGTCCATGATAATCAAGAGGCACTTGATTTGGACATCTGAATTTCAAAGATTTATGAGGACCTTAATAACAATATGCGTTCATCGTTATCTTGTGTGTTTTTTTCTTCACTAAAGCTTACTACAAAACCGCAAAAGCCTCAGCTTCCCGCCTTAAGTCTATGGTCACTAATTTGATCTATTTTTTCATTTTCTTAATGATCAGATGATGACTTGATTCATTTGGTTTTTAAAAATAAATCATGAAAGGTAAATATCGGATTGAAGTCTGATATATTCTATCCAATGAATAAGTTTATCCCAAGAATGATTATCTGATGTCAGAGATGCCATACCCAAAACGACTCAGATCAAATGCAAGGTAACATTTCTGAAAATGTTTCAATATTTTCGAATCAAGTTAGTTTATGAAAGAAAATCACAATCAAACTTCTTCAAATACATTTCTATATTATCTTTCAAAATTGACCTTTATCTTAAAAAATTACTACGTTATAATATAAGCAGGAATAGAAATAGAATGAAAGACTTTGAGAGGAATATACCAGTGTGAAATCATCATGGAATTATATCAGATGCGAATGTGATAAGATATAATGAGGCAAACTGAAATGCCGACGAGTTCGAAATTTCGAATTCATCAATGAGCGAATGGTGGATTCGTTCTCATGAAACTGATTCGTACTGTGAAACTGATCGATCAGATGAATATCTGCTATAAGTATTCGTAGTTTAATATTTAATTCTTATAAACAATACCATTCTAATTGAAAGAGAAATAAAAAAACGTTGATAAAAATGCTGTTATGATATCAAGAATGCATAATTTTATAATAAATAAAGTTTTTCCTGAAATCTTTTACAATTTTCCTGCTGATTTTCGGATGAGAATATAGCTTATTTTCTGAATTCTCATAATCTGTCTGTGACTTATGTAATTTATCACTGCATATTTTAATGCTATTTAATCTGTCTGTGTTCAGATCATGATTAATTATCAGCATTTAAACACAAACTTAAGGATATGGTTTTACGGAAATAAATAACAAAGTAAAACTTTTGCAAATAACTATAAACTTGAGCCACAAGTGTTTCTTTGGAAAATATTTTTGCAAATCGGTTAAAATTCACAGATATTTGATTTTGTATTTGATGAGTAGTTTTATTTTACTTAGGATTTATGAATCTAAAGGAATTCAATAAATATGTGAAAATTAATGAGTTCCCACGATTTTGAATTTGTTGATTTACAAGAAAATGCTGGTTTAAAATCTGACTCCAATGGGTCAATCCTTTTAGAGAAATTATCAAATTTAGATGTAAATAAATTAAATAATTAAATAAACGCAAATAAAATATAATTAGGATCATAATATATACAATAAAATTTAATTTAATTAAAATCTTCAAATTTAATTGAAAACTGTGTGAACATTGCTATCTTATTATCATTATGTTAGGTTTTAGCCTGGACACTTCAAAATTTATGTCTCACATTATAATTTCATTAATTTTGATGATTCAGTGTTCTAGATATTCAAATTTTTGTAAAAGACTTTCATAAAAACCATTACAAATCTCAAACATTTTAAACTTTTAAAACTTATGGAATAAAATTGATGATGTTCAACTAAAATTGCACATTTTTCAGAAAAGAGAATTGAGATAAATTAAATCAACTAAAAGTTTGTTTTCGAGACTTTTGATAATTCAAAATAATGGCAATCGACAAAATATATAATTTGTTTTACCAAATGACAAAATGTTTTAATATTCATATAAATTGCTAACGAAGAATTCATCATTTAAAAGTCAACTGTAAGATAGAAATGAAATCAAACTTTATACAATAATATTTAAATACATAATTTGTTGACGTGTCTTGTCAGTTCGTTTTGATGTGTGTTTTATAAAATAGTAGCGATTTACATGACTTAGTTCAATAGAGAGAAATGTGTTATTCTTATAAGAAATCCAAACCATATCAATATGGAGAAGTATTAAATTATGAAAAGAAAATCCAGAAATACCGAAGAAAGAAATAACCAAACTAGAAAGTTGTTAAATAATTAGTCGTTTCAACAATACCCCCGATTCAGCGACTCAACTTTTTATATTAAAAAAATAATTCGTTGATTAAGTGATCTATATTTAGATGATGTGAAAATTATAACAAACTTAAATTTAATTAATTAATTAAATTAATTTTCATCATGGATGTCATTTTAATAATTATTTCCTTACCAATAGCTAATATAACCGTAATAAAAAAATCAGTAACTAACATAGGACTATTCCTCAATCAAAGAACTATTGATAAAACCAATCACATTATAAATAACACCCTAACATAATAAAATAGTTTGGTCGATGCTCATTGCAGTGAGATTCTGAAACATTTAGTGATAATCACTATTTTTTGAGAAAGTTCCAAATTTCAAAATAAATACCATTTGATTCAGTCAATAACTTTATGCACTATTAACCAAGTTTCAATAACCTCGACTTCGATGGAAAATATTAAAAATGAGAGACTGAAGTGGAAGTTTTTATAAAACAATCAGACATAAAACAAATTATAAGTGTAAAATTATCATTGATCGATAAATATCTAACTTACTAATATCAATTCGATGACAGATTCGATGTTATTGTATTTAACTTTAGTTGATAATTCTTCCAACGGTTGGAATAAGAATTGCATGAAATTTTGGTTTTGAAACCAATAATTGGTTATAAATTGTATCGAGGCAGAACCATCGATAGACACATGTTGTAACGTAGACTATGGATTTTAACTGGAATTTAGAAATGAAGAATACATTATTCTCACGAATTTTGGATAAAATTCAAAGTCGATGTAAACACGTGTGTGTAGAATATAAATTTATAAACAATTCCACTAATGAATAGTCAAAAGTTGATAATGTTTCGGTGATTTTTATTATCGATTATGTGATAATTTGTTTTTACAAAAATCATACAATTTATTCATTATCGAACAGGAATAATTATCATTACAAAGCTCATTAAAGAAAGTTTATTTTTTACATTTTCAATTTTAGATAATACACTTTTCAGATATACTAACAAAAATACATTAATAAATTCAAACATTTACAATTCTTTCAGATATGAAGATATCAAAATATCTATATTTAATATCCAATGAAAATTTGTAGTGAAAAGCAAAAAAAATTTAATAAAATGTATCTGTTAACGAAAAATATCGAATAGAAATCCATAAATATTCTTCTCTCTAGATACTAATGAAGTTATACAAAATTAAACCTTTCGCGGAAAATTTAAACAAACCGAATACGAAGCGTATAAGTAAATAATAAATTTAGGCCAATAAAGGAGTTGGAGTTTTTTTTTGTTGGACATCAATTATAAATAATAAAATTAACATGAATATTAATAATTCTTTATTGTTAATAGATTTATAAATTTCTACAAATCAACGATTGAAATTCAATTCGTCATCTACATCACTTGTAGTATTCGAAGTCGAGCTTTCAGGGCTACCATTAAATGTGGAACGGTGTCTATCACCTTCTCTACTAGTGCTTGCGATTAATCTGTCCAAACTATTTGCCACTTCAGAAAGACGTCGGTTTAAGTTTCGAAATTCTTGAAGTCGTGATCGTCCAAGCCTGACGCTTGTACGAGCTGCATTGGACAATGAATTTTCAACAATTGATACATTGTTATCATTTCCAACTTGATTATTAGAATTATTAGATAAATCTCGAGATTGCTCATTAAGAGTAACTCTATCTTCTAAATCGGAAGTTAAAAGTATAAGCATCATGGCTAATTGTTCACGTCCTTCATTAGGAGTCATGCCAAAATTACCTCGACGAGATGCGTAAGTTGGTGCCAAACGACGATATTCCATCGGTGTTCTTTCAGATGATACATGGCTCAAATTATTTTGGTTAATTGCTGGTAATTGTAGATTTCTGCGCGGAGTTGCGCAGGCACCTCGGGGATTTGAGTCTATACTTTCCCCGGGAGATTCTCTATTACTAGTAGGAGCCTCATTTGCAAAATCTGGAGAATCTAAAATATTTGTTTGAGTATATTCATTCTGAGCAGTTTGTCTAAATGCACTATCAACAGTGACGGAATTATTATCTTGGTTCAATAAGTTACCATTAACGGTATTTCTAGGCAAACGTGACAATCGTGTATTATTCAGAGAATGACGATAAGCTGGGCATCTTGTGGATAAAGTTGTGGACCTGGAATAATTATTCAAGCTAGGACGTAAAACAGATGTCCTACTGCTAACTACATTACTTTCATTATTTCTTATTAAGCGTCGTGGTGCTAAACTTGTCCGAGATACTCTGCCAATGACAGGCGCTGCAGCACTTGGTAAATCATCAACTTTGTCTCTAAAATTATTAGTATTCGAATTCTGATTTAAATCACTCGAAAAAGGATTTTCATCATCATTTTTGGTAACTTCTGATGATTCAATATTTTTTGAGCCAGAAGAATTTACAAAATTCGATGATTCCTTTCCATTTATAAAAGGCAATTCGATTGATGAGTTTAATTCGCGGAAATCGTAAATTCTGTGTTCATGATCATTGAATTCACGTAGAAATCCTCTCCAATTACAACCTTCCATCACACATTTAACTCTTTTTCGGCCAATCTTTTCATTGAGCTAATTAAAATCAGAAATTAATTTGGAAAAAATTCGTATTTTGTCTATAATTCAAAATAGAACACAATTGATTTAATGAATCAATTGTCTACTGGTGATATGCAAATATTAATAATTAAATGTCATTGTGACTGAATGGTAAGATAAATCACATCACCATTATCAATTCAATAATGAAATTACTTAAAACAAAACACATCGTTCATCTATCTCATATCACATCGACATTGAAATAAAAGTTTTAAATGTTAATTCTGTTAAATTTGACAATGGTTTATCAAACATAATAGAAGTTTTTTAATTAATTAATATTGAGTAATTATTTGTGAAAGTCTAGAATTTCTATAATATTGACGAATTTATTGGTTTTAACAAGTTTTTGCTTCAAAATATCTTTCTTTGAATACATGCACTATATATAATAAAAACATTCATCCTTTAGGCACTATCTTGAAAGTCATAGCTTTAAATTAATGAGATAGCAATTGTATTTGAGTAATATATAAAAGTAATATAACAAATAAATAGATTTTCATAAATTTAGAAAATCAGGTACAAAAATAAGACCATAAACCCAATAAGTGAACAAAAGCCTAAATTTTGATTTTGGAATACAAATGGACAAAATAATTTAAGAATCTGTAAAACATTCATGAATAACTACGTAAAATAAATTCTAACTTGTCAAAAGACAATCGTGAATATAAATAATTTTGGATACCAGAAATTGATAAACTAAAAATTCAATCATTATTAACAGGGTTTGCTCTTACCGAAAATGTGTTAAAAATGAAAAGTAATATATATATGTTTTGTACAGAAACCTCAACGGGTTTCATCATGTGTAACGTACAATTTGGATTTTTATTTCCAAACAAACTGTTCCAGTGAAGAGCTTACGCAAATATATTGCCATATCAATTTGTAATAATCTTATACTTATCAAAATAGAAATCAATTAAGAAACACAATTCAACACACTTTAACAATATCAATTATAATTTTAAACAAATTGTGTTATAATTTACACACAATTAAAATGTCTTGTCAAAGAAGCAATTAACTGCAATTAAATTGAATAAAATAGTGATGTTATGATATACTGTTTACTGGTTTGAAGCGAAAGAATTTTACTTGAAAATTGTCAAACCATTTAATGAAAAGCTAATTGAAAACAAATCGCTATCTTGTGCTAATAAATTTAAAATTGAACTGAACTTCATTTTTTAATAATCAAAAGACAGAATCAGAAAGAGTCGATATCATATAAAAATGATCGATCAAATTGATTATGAAACTGGTGATATTTACCAAATTTGATTATGTTTATTAATTTAAATTATATTGCATATTAAAGCCATTAAATGGTTAAATGTTACCTAACAATTATCCTTACTTGGTCATTTCGAGCATAAACGCCTTCACATCTACAAACAGGGCAACAATCTGCTCCAGATCTATTGCATGTTGACCAGACATATATGCAAGAATAACAGAATTTGTGACCATTTCGGCACTGGTGTACATCTTTAACGACAGAATAACTTAATGGAGAAATTTAAATTTAATTGATATATTGAATACATTAATTACAACACGTGGAAAAAAATAATTTTCATAATTACTAATATTAATGAGTATTTCATTGTTCTAAGATCTAAAATATATTCAAAATAAAAATTTCACAGCAAGCTTTGATTTGAAGATAATTCAGAAAGTTTGTAAAGATCGTACACATCATTGATTGTACCAACTAGCACTTCAGTTAGTAATAATTTAGTAAGACGTTAAGATTCTAATGATTATGATTGGTATGTGCAAAAACTCTTTGCTAAATGAAAAATCCTTACTCTTACAAATATTTTCAATTAGTCTGAATAATTTTTATATCAAAAATCAAATTTGAGCGAACAACGAAAATGGTTAAATATAAAACTGTCAAAATTTATATTTTCATTTTTAATTTAATGAGTTTTTGTGGAAAACTGTTTTCAATCCGAAAGGTAAATCCAAATAAAAATGTATCGTAATCTATTGTTTAATCCTATAATTTTCGTTCAATTTATTAAAGTTTAATGTTAAGATTCTTAATTTATCTAATATCAATGTCAGCTATGGTTATCATAAATAATTTTAAAGATATTTCTCAGATTCTTGGAACAGCAATGAAAATTAAAGGAGACTATTATAAACCGATTCATAGTGATTATTGTCATAAGTTTCTCCAATTGACTTTCAGAGCAAATAAAATAAATACATTTATTAGACTTTAATATTAAATAAAATAATTTGATTTCTAGTGTGTACTAAATTTTTAAAATTATACAAAATTATTTAAACCATAAATGCATAACAAAATATACATTTATAAATTTTAATTGATATTAATCAATAGATTTTTCGCAACTATAATTTTCATAAATTATTATTAATATATAATCACATGATTAACAAAACGTATACTTAGAAATATAATTTTCCAATCAAATACTCAAGTAACCATTGAGTATTCAAAACACAAGTAAATTTAAATATTTAATTCATTCGATAATCACAAATTAATAATATATTATGGTTAGATATATTATTAATTAGATATTTGAAAATATTTTAGGAACCAATAAATATAATTGATAATTGGACGAAATTCGAATTGTTTTAGAAATTGGAATCAAAGTCATCCAAATTTAAAAACAGACACGAAAATAAGAGCATAAATGAAAAGTATGAATAAACAAAATGAATTTTAAACATTCATATAAATTATATGAAATTGTCTTACGTATATACTCTAGTAATTCGACTCAAATACTAGAATTTACTTAGATTACACTTATTTTCTAAAACTTCTTTAGAAAACAAATCCCAAATAATTAAAAATTGACTGGGATCAAAATAAATAAGATTTCATGATATAAAGATTTATCGAATAAAACCTATGCAAAACTAAAAGTAAGACAGTAATAACTTTTTAATTAATCAGATAAACATAAATAATGTGAAATAAGTGCAATCTTTGGAGTTTTCCAATAATAACCCCTGGAGTTAAAATCGAATAGTCCTTTGATCGATGAATATTGAGATAATAAGCGACCTCGGGATATTTTTGATAAAAAAATAAATCAACATCATAAGACACGTATTGATTTATTAATTATTAATCATAACGACTTTAGAAATTGAGTTATCTAAGAAAAACTGGGAAAATGGGCTAATAATATGACAGCAAGATACAAAAAATATTTCTATTCATTTCATATTTGAATACCAAATGATTTTTATTTATATCATTGGAATTATAATTTGACAGTAGCAAAATCTTTAAAAAATTTATAAAAAGGAATTTTAAATTATAAATATTTCTAAAATCGATACCAATAAATAAAAATTTTAAAAGGGTCAAAATGAATTCATTTACACTCTGTCGACTTATCAAATTATTTACACAATGGCAAAATAAACAAAATATTACAAATGATCAATTTTTCAATTACTATTTAAAAATTCTACAAATTAAATGATAAACATTTCGAAATTTTAATTAACGCAGTTTTTCGATAATAGTAATGATAAACTATTATTCTAATAAAAATACAATGGAAGGTTATGGGATTATTATAAAATAATTACGAGTAACAAATATTTATAATATTGTATAAATTTTATAGTTGTATTTTTGAATTATTACGTTTTTCAATTACATCAACACAAAATGTTTAAATTCTTAATGATAAAAGCTTGATAAGTATTTTTAAATGATCACGATTTGTCAAAGTCCTTCTTCTAATAATCATGATTTAATTATCTAATTCAAATAGATTTATAAATTTAATTATTCCAAATTAGAAATTAATGAACTAATAATAAAATAGTAACAATAAATTATTGTTTAATTCTACTCATTTGTGTAGCAAAAAGATTTGGCATTTCCGTAGTCAATGAAATTGAATAGTCTCATTATTTTAACAATTGATTTCAATTGGAAATTAAAGTTCATTCAAAAATAAAAATTAAGACTATCATGGTTGATGGAATAAAATTAATAAGTCATAATTATTTTTTACAAATTAAAATTCCCTGATGTTATTTTAGTTATGTTCCTAACAAATCAAAAATGAATAAATTTAAATAAAATACCACGTGAAATTTCATTTACTTGAAGTTGACATTACTGTATTCAAATTTTAGTATTCTTTAACTTAAAAATATTTCATTTATCTACTTTTTCTTATCCTTTACACAATATAGACAATTCGAAACTAACCTGTATTTAATAGTGTGAAGGATATATTGATAAAGAATCAAATTACAATTGTAATAGGTTGCCAAACTCAAGTGAAAGGAGATAGTGAATATGAAGGTCAAGGTCTTATCTGATACTGATGAAAAGAAAGGTTACTAAACAAGTATATTTGTTTATATTTACATTTTCAATTTATTAATTATAAACTAAGGACAAATGTGAAAAAACAAATTATAGTGAAAATTTTGGTGATTCGATTAAGATTTCACATATTTCTAT
>JBBMOY011126441.1:0-10531 GCA_037951405.1 Platydemus manokwari
ATCTTCATATAATATTGAACGTGAGGCGAAAATAATATTAAATAGGTTCTATAATTCGTACCTAGGGCTTGATCAGAACCACGAGAGACTGATTAAGTCGACAGTGATCATCAACATTAATAATAAAAAGAGACTGATAAGATTAAAACAACATAGCAAGCCCCAAACGCAATAACTTTGTAAGAAGTATTTCTATTAAAATCTTGGCCTTGCTGAATCTCACTGGAGTCAAAATGTTCTGTTTCAATTTATACATTAGTGATGAGAATGTTTATAACGGTTGCTTGGACCGATATATAGGTGAATTAATTCCAAAAATTAGTTACATCAAATATATAATGTGTTGTGGTTATACGATTTTATGAGAATATTATGATTAAGGAATTTTAGATTTGATATAACATACTAAAACATATCAACAAATATATAAACATATTTATAATTATAAAGCGATATCTGACTCCAAATAGGATAACTAATGTTGTTTAAATAAGTATAATTAAATTTTTAACAAACACAAATTAATATATAAAATTACAATTTAAATAAAGACAACAATGGATGAAAGAATATCCAGATAATCTTTAATTTATTAGTATAAGGTTTTGTTGATTGAACAGTTTTACAGAGTCCAATCCATTTAAGTTGTTTATGACGTAATTAACATTTATTATTTCACAAATTATTATAAAGCTTATTTTAAACAATATTAATTACTTGACAAGATTTTTTTCTCTTGTTTAAATTACTTTGTATTTATAGATCGATTTTTCTTTTACTAATTAATCTTCAATTAGACAGGATTGCTTTCTCGAATAATAATATTCTAGGTGTTGCAAGCAATATAGATTGTATCAAATTGGTTTATTGAATGATTAAATTTTCTGCGAAATGTTTATTCAATATACGCATTAAGCTTACTAATTAATTTAAAGTATTCTATTACTGTGGTTCTTTTTTGTGATTTTTAGGTCTACTTAACCTGTTTATTTCTTCTTTGTTTACTTTTATTTCTATTTTTATACTTGATATATTATAATTATATAATTTTTTATTTAATGTTACTATTTCGTGACGCGCTAAGCATTGAATGAACTGTTTTTGTTATATTTTTCGGCTCTTGTTAACATTTAGTTTCATAAATAAAAAATTTATAAAAATCATCTCGAATGTTTTGAGTTACTTATAGATACAACAATCAGTGAAGAAATATTTGTTAATCGGTATTATAATTTTAAAACTATTATCAAGATACAATACTGGTCTTTTCATTATTAAACTTAAATAATTAACATTCATTTGCATAAGTTGAAGTCTCTTAGGACCAGTAATAAATCTAAGCTAACGTTAATAAACTCAAGTAAATCTCCAGCCAGCCAACATCAATAATCAGTTAATAAAAACCAAACATATAAACTTGTTATTTAATACAATGATAATAATTTCTGTCAAAATGTGTGCGATGCGATATATTTTTATGTATAGCGGTCGTGCCTCGAAAGTTTTAAAACCACTGGTTTTGAAACTAATACATCCCAACTCTAAAGTAAAATGAAGGTTAAGGAGGAGTAAATTAAAATGATGTCAAATGTTCTATGAGAATTGATTAATAATTTGTTATTGGTGTTATTTACCATTTATTTATTGATTTATTATTTTGGTGACATGCGGGTTGCCATAATGACCTCCAAGTTGCTATAGTATTCAAATAGCATTTTCATATTTGTAATATTTATTTTTTTGCGATTATATATGTTTAATGCTTATTTATTATTTTAATTGTGAACGTTTGCTTATCATTTATTTGATTTGTAGATATTTGTGTTGGAAATGACTAACGATTATTAAGGTTAATTCTGGATTTGTGACATTTTGAGTTAAATATGGAATTTATTTTATCAGTTATGCCTAAAATTTTCATAAACTTAAATTTTCCAAACTTCTACTCTAAATTGCATGTTTAGAGAATATTATAGTTTCCTGCTTATTTGTTTATTCTTTCTGTTTCTTTCTATAAGTCGATTATCGTGAGTTCTCCTTGGATTATTATTGTTTATATTGTTCCTTTTTATATGTCAATAACCGATTTCGAATGAGTTTTGTATTATTATTAGTTTATTTTTATGAATCACTTTAATAATTGTTTTATATAAATTATTGGTTATTATATATATATATATATATATATATAAGGATTGGCTAAATCCTATATCTGCATAATCCCGAGTTTATGGATTTTGTCAAAATAACATTTTAATTTTTATTCGTGTCTGATTGGTTATCGTACGTTGTTGTATAGTGTATAAGAATGTATATCTGCAATCATGGTTCAGGTGTAGCAATTTTTCTGTTAGTTGATTGTAGAGGTCAACACTTGGACTTTGTTATTTATGGTTACATAATATCTCTTCTATAAGTAGAACGTTTTTAAGAAGAGGAGCTGTGGTGCATTGCAGTGTAAGTTGCCACAGTGATGAGACATTGTAAATGGGGAGAAGTTTAAATTACAAATGTTTGACATTCGTAGGACTTGGGTAGTTTATTTTCGATCATTAATAATTTACCAGTGAACTACTTTATTAATAAAACAAAAGTTTCTTGTAGATTAGAAGCAGTATTAAATTGAAGGTTTCCTAGAATTAGAATTTCCGCTGTTAGTATATACAAAATTTTGTCCAATTTTCTTGCTTAATGGCTCAGAATTGATACCCTGATAGTTCCATGTCAATTTTTATTAGTCGTGGTGTCTGTCAGAACTTCCTATTTTATAGATCCAAGATTCACATGACAACTAGCTTTTGTGCTTAAGCTGTACTCATTGTTAGTCAATAAATCATCTTACATAATACTTCGCGTTTGGTTTTCTTTATTTCACACAGTAATAACCTTTAAATTCAATATGTTTAATTAGTAATGTATTTCGATATTTCCGTAAATGGAATTTAAAAATTTAGAATAGCTATGTCAACTTATTTTATATTTCTAAATCGCCTTTAGAATTTATTTTAAAAGAAGGGGTCCTCGCTAATTTTCAATTAATTGCATTTTGATCTACTTTGACCCGTTTTTCAAATAATTAATTTTTAGGAAATTTTAAAAATCCTGTGCATTTATTATTTGATTTTAAATAACTAAAATTTTACTCAAGTACATCAATAAAAAATTCAAAATTTTATTAAAGAATTTACTTAAAAATTCAATATATATTTTTGCATTACGTTCCACAATTTTAAAATTTTATTTTAGGGCCCTATTTTTTAACTTTAGCCGATTAAATTATTGTTAGACTGATTTAATTGTAAATGTTACTTTTGGTTTAAGATTTGATTATCTCACAAAATCTGTCCAGATAAACAAATAATAAAAAGCAATTTATCATTATAAAACAATTTTAGTTTTTTCAACACAAGTATTTCAATAATTTTCTATCAGTGTAATTATATTTAAATAATTTGTTTGGTTGAATTGTTGTTGAAAAACCGTGGAGAAAATTTTCGAATTTATTCATTCACATGTAAATTCTGAAAATTATGAAAATAAGTTAACATATTAAGTATAATAAAATTGTGGTAATTTTAAATATCACGAACCTTTGTTATTCGATAACAACTAATAAAAACAGTTAAACATATAAGCATCTGTGGTAATTACTAAAACATATTACAAACAAATGCATTATATGATTTACAAATATATTAATCAAAAATTGGATGACGTATAAAGAGGTAACAGTAATGAGTTAAACATGGGCAATTCTACCAATAGAGTTTGTATTTGAACACAATTTATGGTTTGTAAGCATTTACAATGATCTTAGTTTGTATAGAGTTTGATGTGGTTTATCCCAAGATTTTTACATCAGCTTCATTCAATTTATATTAATCCGTTATGAAATCCATTATATGTCGCATTAAATTTTTTAATTAATGTTTTATTAATGTTTTCCTTAATCGTTTACTCATTATATTGACTTGCTGTTATTAGGACATACATTTCCGTACCATATGATTTTCGAATTTTTACTCATAGTTTCCATTAATCATTATCATTTTTTTATTTATTTGTAATGTTATTTATTTAATATTTTACTTTCTTTGATCACTGTTCATGCCAATAATCTTATTAAAGCAAAAAAATACATTGAATATTTAATAATTACCAAATTTGTAATTCGCATAATAACAGATAAAATTCTGCTCTACTTTCGTGAATATTTTAACCGTACACATAATCAATGTCAAAATAATATTAACAACCTAATAATTCAATGAAAATTGGTTGACAGTGATATCATTGGACAATGGAATAAGTTGTAGTTTCTTGAATGTGTTTGGTTTTTGAACACAGCTTTCAACAGGTTCAGGAGTCTCGATTTATTGACGATATTTCATTAATTTGCTGAGAGTTCGTTGTGATTAGTGCTATGGGTGGTTGATTTAGATTGTATTCGAATGGGTTAATGTAAAACGGTGCATCACGGACTACCGAAGGGATGTTGATGACCAGCATATCTATAAAATTCCATGGCAACAAAGTTTAATTTTTGAAAATTAAAATAGATTCGAAAAAGAAAGCTCCGAATGATCCAAATGTAATTATAATATAAAATATTATATTCGAATAATCAATAAAATCAATATTTTACATTATAGTTTCTTACAATGAATTAAATTTAGTAATGATATTTAGTAATATAAATTTTAATTAACTTGTATTTCACATCTTATATTTTACCACGGATTACTACATTTTTAAAATGAATTTTCTCACAATAATAATTATTTCAAAATAATTTCATTCATAAATTCTCCATAATATCAACTTATGCATTCCAGTAAATGATATTAATCGAGTTTATTAAAAAATATGTTAAAATACTATTTAAAAACTGATAAATATATACAATTACTCAATCCAGAACTATCGATCAATTTTTAGCTGTTTTATTATTAACTGAAATATGATTTCGTACAAGTTTTCTCTGTAATTTTTTCCAATCAAAAAATAAAAGTAAATTGAACCAAGTTGATATTAATCGAGTTGTTCTTTGAATAATTAAATTAGCGAATCTTTATGTAAAGATAATTTTGGGTATTTATCGAAACTTAAATAGTCTTGATAATTTTTCTGAGTTTAACTGTTTAATATTGAATATAAAAATTTTATCAACATATAAAGTCATTTAATTAACTAAACTCGTACAACAATGATTGAAATTTATGGTAATCTTTATTTTACTTTTAAAAGTTTCTATTATTAATAAAAATTTTCAACTTTACTTTATTTAACGTTTAAAAATCGGTAAAATTTTAGAATGATAAAATTACTAAATTAAAATTTGGCAAACAATATTAAGGCATATCAAAGTGGATATAAAGTGAAATGTCCAAAAATTATTTGACATTATGAAGACTTTTTGATCTTAAATTGATAATTATATTCTATATATCATCACCAGATTAATTATCCTTCGAAATAATCATATTTTCAACCGAAATTTTACTCACAAAGCGACGGTTTATTTGTTTTAATTCTAAATTAACAATCAAACTCACCAATTCATTATCGATTTAAATTACTTACTTAATAATTTATTTTAAATCGTTGTTTATATCACCGAATTTTCAAGTTTGAATATAATAATTTTTAATTATAACAAATATTAAACGGTAAGTATCACGCATCAACTTTTAATCACCAATTAACGTAAATACAACATTTTTATTTTAAATTTAAAAATAAAACATATTTTAAAAATTATTTTGAAAATCTATCAGATATTATTTGTTTAAATTTTCGTGTACAAAAAAGTCTGATTTAATACGATATAATAATTTCAATGTTTAATGGTAAAGATTTTATTATTATCATTATTACTATTAATATTATTTGAAATTAAAAATTTTTTAAATACTGTAGCGTCAAATCAAATCGGAATGTTTGGAAGTCAACAGGGAACGAGTTTATTCGGACAGAATCAAAACCAATCAAATGGATTTATGAGCAACAATATTTCCAGTGTAGTCGGGACAACCACAAAATTTGCCCCGATTTGCGATACGGACACGATTAAAAAAGATAACAGAAATGTCACAGTTAAAACAATGCTGCAATGTATAACGGCTATGAAAGCATACGAAACAAAATCCATTGAAGAATTGAGAAGTGAAGATTATTCTGCTAATAGACTTAGTTCACAGAATCAACAACCATTTGGTACTCCTCAGCAATCGGCTCTAGGTTCCTCTGTGCAAAATGGTCTTTTCGGAGCTAATACTCAAAACAGTGCATTTGGAACAAATAACCTATTAGGAGCAAAGACCACTACAAACTCAACATTTGGTTCCTTCAACAGCCAACCACAACCGACTAATAATTTCGGAACAAATAATCTCTTTGGTGGAGCGACAGCATCGGCAAATAATTCGTTTGGTTCACAACCAACTAATGCTTTTGGATCAAATAATCTTCTAGGCGGAGTCAAACCTGCTACAAACTCAACATTTGGTTCCTTTAACAGTCAACAACCGGCAGCAAATGCATTTGGAACAAATAATCTTTTTGGTGGTGCAACATCATCTGCAAATAATTCATTCGGCTCATTTAACAATCAGCAACAACCAGCTAATACTTTTGGATCAAATAATCTCTTAGGTGGCGCAAAGCCAGCAACGAACACTGCGTTTGGATTGAATCAGCCACAGCCAAAAAACAGTCTTTTCGGTGGCTCTGCTACGTCTACCAATAATTCATTCGGTTCGTTCAATAATCAACCTCAAACAGCAAACGCAATTGGAATGAATAATACAGCAAATAAACCACTTTTTGGATCTACACAACCTACACAATCACAGGGCTTATTTGGTTCTCCTCAACAGGGCTCGTCATTATTTGGGAATCAGAGCCAAAATCAACAAAATACTTTATTTGGTGGTGCACAACAACCGTCACAGCAAACAGGACTGTTTAATACAGTTAATAATACGAATTCAAAACCTGGTTTCCAAAATTCTACTGGGTTATTTGGATCAAGCAATTCATCACAGCCATTGGGGAATGCTCCTCAACAGAATAATGGATCTTTATTCGGTAATCAAGTACAAACTCAACAAAACAGTATGTTTGGAGGTGCACAACAGTCCAGCCAATCAACCGGTTTATTTGGATCAAATACCGCAGTATCGAATTCAAGTCTCATCAAACCAGCTGGTACATCTTTGTTTGGCAATGCTTCTCCATCAGGGGGATTATTTTCAAAAACTACTTCTGGCGGACTTTTTGGAAGTCCAAACGCTAACACTGGTTTGGGAGGTACACCAGCAAATACCGGTTTTGGAACTACACCGTTAAATAATGGGTTTGGAAGTGCCCCAGCAAATACAGGATTTGGAGGTGCACCAGCAAATACAGGATTTGGAAGTACTCCAGCAAATACAGGATTTGGAAGTACTCCAGCAAATACAGGATTTGGAAGTACTCCAGCAAATACAGGATTCGGAAGTACTCCAGCAAATACAGGATTTGGAAGTACTCCAGCCAATACAGGATTTGGAGGTGCCCCAGCCAATACAGGATTTGGAAGTACTCCAGCAAATACAGGATTTGGAAGTGCCCCAGCAAATACAGGATTTGGAATTAAACCAGCCAATACCGGATTTGGAAGTACACTAGGTGGTTCCAGTTTTGGAAGCACATTGGGTAATTCGGGTTTTGGAAGTAAACCAACCAATACTGGTTTTGGAAGTACTTTGGGAGGTTCCAGTTTTGGAAGCACATTAGGTAATACGGGTTTAGGAAGTACTGGTAACTCGTTGGGATTAACAAATCAACCTTTTAATTCTGCATCTCAACTTGGTGCTGCTAATAATATGACCGCCATGAGCAATGCTGATGCAGTTGTGCAACAACAAATAATGCAGAAAAAGATTCTTAATTTAGTGTCCAATAGTCCGTATGGTCTTAATAAATTATTTATGGGTCAACATTTACAAGATAATACTAAAATAAATGGTACCGAAATAAATAATAATAATCCAACTTTATTAACTCTTGCTATTAAACGCGATGAAAATGAAAAATCCAAAAACCTTCAGAGACGATCTGTTTTGAAACAAAACACAAAAGTCATACCAAATCGTTTATCAATGGTATTTAGTGGATTTGATGAAATAGAAGATGTATCAAACAAATCAACTAATAGTGTCGATAATTTCCTATTCACAAGAAGAGAAGATTGGAAATATTTACCACCAGATGCATTAAAGCCTTCAAGAAAATCTTTGAAAATTCAAGACAATTCGTCTATCAATTTCAATTCGATTCATTCTGAAACTATTGAAGAAACAAATCACATTATTTCTTCTCCACTTCGAACAATCGGTCAACAATTAAAAGAAGAAGCTAATTATTATGATAATTTATCAACTCCACAATTTTCAACATTGTTGCAAAAGTCAGTAACCAATAATCAAACCTTCTCAGATTCTCTCATAATTCATAATGAAAATTCAACAGTTAATATTAATCAATCAAAACAGATCAATTCTATTTTAAATGATATAAACAAAGATGGCGAATTGTTATTGGTTAAGTCAAATGATCCAATCAAATCTATAATCAATAAAAGTCTTTCTAATGAAATTGATGATATAAATAATGACAAAGAAAATAGTGATTATTTCGACATTGATGATAACACCTGTAAAGTTAAATTAACTAAAGAAGATTATTATATTGAACCAACATTAGAGATTCTGGATAAATTAGTTTCGATAAATGAGTCTGGAGTTAGCGAATGTTGGGTTGAAAATTTCATTATCGGTCGCAAAGATTATGGATCAATAGAATTTCCCGGATTAACAAATGTATATGGATTATGTCTCGATGATTTAGTGGATATTCGACACAAAGAAGTATCTGTTTATCCAAATGATGAAACAAAACCAGAAGAAGGAGAAGAATTGAATAAATTAGCTCGTGTGATTTTATCGAAAGTGTGGCCGATGGATAAATCAAGTAGTGAACCGATTCGAGATGAAAATCGATTAAAAAATATGAAATTTGAGGATAAATTGAAAAAGTGTACTGAACGACTCGGTGCACGATTTATTAGCTATGAACCAATTGACGGAACTTGGATGTTTGAGGTTGATCATTTTTCAAAATATACTTTCATGGATTCTGATGAGGATGATGATGAAAGGGTTGACCAAAAACCTCCGAAAGATGAAATAAGTCCAAACCCTCTTTCAAATATGTTTCATCAACCTAAATCGGTTTTGGAAAGATTTGTTAATCCTTCGAGTTCATTCAATGTTCCTAAAATGAAGAAATCACTTTTTCAATACGACAGTGATGAGGAAGCAATGTTTAATCAATCGATCAATAAACATTCCAAGAATAACAATAACTTCATTTTCCAAAACAATGGACCGAAAAACGAAATATGTAACTTTATTAATTAATTCGATCTTGAATAATATTTTTATTAGCGATTTGTCTTTAATTTTTTTTATTATTTTTGTAAATGATTTGATGTTCCTCTAATGTAATGAATAAATATCACAGATGTCTTATATTTTAAATTGACTGATAGTCGTATCGTTATTTAATTAAATAATTTATAACAGACATGAATCAATTGATGCCAATCTCGTCTCAGAATGACTCTAAGATGGATTGGTCAAAATCAAATAATGCATTGATTTGTGTTGATGGGAATCGCAAACAGGATGATGATAAACGACCAATTAAACCATTAACAGCCGAGCACATTGCATCGACATTAGCTGTAAAATCTCACAGCGGATCATCCAATCAACACATTATCATTCCCAATCATATGAGAGACTTACGTGATATGAAAATGCCTTATCTGCTATCAAATATTATGAATTATTTTGGTATGGTGCCTTTTGATCCATTAATTGATATGGTATAATATTCCATTTTGTTTAGATACTGTTGTTTTTGATATTCATAACAAATGTGCCAACGATGTAGCTTTGTCCCAAGGAAATCGATTCCGGACTGGGTTTCTATCATCTCGGTTTTCATCGACATCTGGTTTGAAAATTTTCAAGATCAACAACGAGAAAAGCAGTTTAAGGTCATTTAACGGAGGGATTAAAAAGACTTTGCCAAATGCTCTTAATGTTATGCGGCTCAATTCAAATAAATTACAAAATATAGATTATCATAACAGATTAATGGAAGCGGCATTGTCTGTGTCTGAATGCTCGTTCAATGAAGATAATAAATGCCCTTTGTGGAGTCCAGCTGATGGATTTAGTGCTCTCAATTGCTACTTAAAAGTTCATTTGGATATAAGTAAAAATGAGAACTGTCTGGAAAGGACAACTTTTGAGAGGATTGTCCGACTCTGCAATGCATTATGGAATGATCTCGATGATAAAAAGAGAAATTATCAATCATTCGTTTATGATTTAGGTCGTAAGCAAATGTTTTCTCAATGGATCAAGTAGGATATTGATATCTGGATAGATTGTTATAAACTGATGTCGATAGGATG
>JBBMOY011126552.1:0-10529 GCA_037951405.1 Platydemus manokwari
AAGATGAGATAATTTTATAATTTAATTTTATATTTATTATAATTTTATATTTATTAACTGCGATGTTTGATTTATTCGTATAATTCAGTTAATATCTCATTTTTTGGATAATAGTGACAAAACATATTTCAAAAACCAAGTTCCCATTCTAATCACAACACTTCTATTTGATTATCTTGCTTAAGTTAAGAAAAAGGGTCGTGAGTTATTTGATAATAGAATTTACAAAATTAAAAGAAATTAAAATTTTTACATAAAATTCAACTTTATATTAAAAAAATATAACAATGAAAAACCATGTTTTCGATGCCAGCTACTGCTTGACACTTTCAAAACATTCCTCGACAATTTCTACGACGATATTAAGACCTTCAGTTATATGCCATTGGGGAGAAATTTACACATTTTGTTGTATCTCAATAAATAACTTTAAATTCTTGGTTTTATTTTAATAATAATTGTCAATATTTTATGATTGTTAGTTTGGATTTGTAAATATAATTTTTAAATTTTAAATATAATTTTTGTGTTAGCCCCTTTGTTCAGAATGTCGAAAAGGGACAAGGCTGAATCGTTGAACCAAGTCCCTATTTGAATTCCGAAATTTATATATTTGTGGAATCTTCAACTGTACGATTTATTTGATTTGGATCAAATCTTCATTTCATTACATCATCGGCAAATTTAGGATCTGTGTATCTAATCTATTAAATAGATATTAATATACATATTTTGAGAGAAAGCACACGCGCTTTGTTCCTGGCCCTTCTCAATAATTCAGAAGTTACTTTCTTTATAAAATAATTCTAAAAATCTTAGATATCATTTCAATTGCTTCTGATGTTAAAAGAATCGGTCCTCGCTAATTTTCAATTAATTGCATTTTGACCTACTTTAACCCGCTTTTCAAATAATTAATTTTTAGGAGATTTTAAAAATCCTGTACTTGATAAATAAAATTTTACTCAAGTACTTAAATAAAAAATTAAAAATGTTATTAAATAATTTAATTAAATAATCTATAAAGATTTTTGTAACACACTCCACAATTTTAAAATTTTATTTTAGGACCCTATTTTTTAACGTTAACTGATTATCTGAGTTTTTAAATTAAAACTTTTATAATTATAAATTGAGTTAGTTAATTACAGATATGTTTCATTGCTTATTTTTATAAAATAATTCTAAAAATTGAGAATGTCTCTCAACTTGCTTCTGATGTTAAAAAAGGTGTCCTTCATAATTTTCAATAAATTGCAATTCGACCTACATTTTCATTTTTTCAAATAATCAAATTTTAGGAGATTTTTAAGCTCTGGTATATTTAATATTTGATTTCAAACAACTAAAATTCTTCTAAATTCGAAAATTCATTTAATGACCTTTTTTAATTTCAAGTTCAATTATTAAAATTATATCAAGAAATTATTTTTAAAATATGTTTGTTTACAAGCAAATTTGTGAAGCTTATTGAAATAATTTTATTTATTTAAATTTAAGGAATAAACAAAATAATTATTTATTAATTATCATTTATCATCTCATAAATTTTCAATGTTTTTCAATAAATTTTCATAGTTTCGTTTTTGATTTTTAAATGTATTTTTTAAGTAAACATAGATTGTTTAGAACGTATAGATGTTAAATATCTATTCTAAAATTACCTTCCACATCGTTAGTAAAATCATCCGCTCCACTGAAATGATCACCGAAATTTGTGGCCGATAAAAATGTAGTTGGCGATATTGTATCATGTGAGGAATATCCACAGACTTTCGGACATAGCAAATATCTTATTTGACTCCACCTGCAAAACTCGCACTTTCTGATACATATAACATATCTTAACAAAACGATTCCTAATATGATCAATGGTGGAGTAAGAGTACATAAAGTCACTATTCCAATAATATATATTCTTTTCGTCGGCACTAATTCACTCGTCGTATTACGAATTGGTTGAGCTAGTAAAACCTGCTTACTAGCATTTTCTAAAATATAAATTGAAAAACTAAATATATAATTTAAATTTTGATGATCACCGAAAATGAGTGTATGGATTAATCTAAGCTATTGGTGTTGATTTTGCGAAATAATAATAATGAATAAAATAAAATATAGTGAATAATAATAAATATAAAATATAATAAATAATGATAATATCAATATCAATAATAATAAGTAATAATAATCTATTGAGTTTTTTATGATTTAGTATTTTGTTACTTATTTAATTATCTAACTCAAATATTTATGGTTGTAGTTAAACTACGGTAATATGAATATATGACTAAATAAATAAATAAATAAATAATATCTAACAATAAGTATGAACAACTATAAAATATGATACAAATAACGAAGTTATAATTATTGATGGATTCTAGAATGCTAGAACAATTTAACTCGTTTTCGACTGATATCGCTTTTGAGGATAATTAGGCACTATGAGCGGCCATAACGATGAAATTTAGTGATTTTAGTTGTATATTTAATTAATTACATTTACTTTTAATTACTTATTTAGGCTGGGTCAAAGTTAAGAATGCGAAGCAATCGTGATAAAATTAAAATTAATGATGTAAAGGCCTTCTTCTAACAGACTAAAACGCATATGAATAAGAAAAATGTTACTTTATCACTTCATGGAATGTTTTGCTTGGCACAGGAGTGAAATTATTAATTGATTCCTGGTGGTAGTAAGCTTACCCATATTTTACGAAATTTCTGTGACTTGAATTTATACTTGCAGATAATTGATTTTTTTGCTTGAAGTTGCTTATGTCTTTTTCTTATTGATTTAATTATTTTGTGGAATAGTTATTCCTTAGTTGGGGTTTTACTAGAGTGAGGTCTGCACTCAACAAATCTATATTTTTTTAAAAAACATAATTCGGAGGCAAATATTACTAACCAAAATATTATGTCTGTTTAAAATTATTTATCAAAAAACTATTGAAAATTGATGAGCGCATTTTTTAGAATTATTTATTTATTTAATTCGTTTATAAAATTTTCCTTAAACGATAACTGAAGAACAACTTGTTCATATCGGTACCATTATATTGGAAAATAAGTTAAACTTTTAATAAATGCTGATAAATCATGCTGTGTCGCTTCTGTTTAAATTGAAATTCTTCTTCAACTATCTATTTTTTTACTTAAATCCTCCTGAAATCCATTTTGGATAGAAAATTATTGAAAATGAAATTGTAGTAATTGGATAGGATATCATATAATTTCATATTTTACTCAATAAAGGATTAAAATACATAAACATATGTTATAATTAAATTTTGACTCCATTTAAAATATCGCTTGGTTAATATTCTTGTAGGCAAGCAATAAATTATCAAATTGTTGTCGATTTAGTACAATTATCACAATTTTACCATTTCTTGCAGTAATTTTAAAAATATTTAAGTAAATATAATAAATGAAAACATTAAAAAAAACTCACTTAATTTATAATAGGTAGGATATGCTGAAAGATTACTAATATTTGCTTCATCTAAAATCGAGATGAAAATCCAGAAAAAGGATAAAATGGAAAGTAATTTCATCTGCCTAAAACAGATGATTCCAAACTGAACGTTTACTACATATATGTAAAATATTTTAAGATTCCATCTAGATAGTAGATTTAGGATTAATATTTTTTAATAAAAACGATTGACGATTTCATTGATAAATCAATTCTTGATTGACTAATTGAGGATTCTTGTTAAATTAAATTATTTCAGATGGTAATTTTAAAATTCAACAAGTAATTTTTAATTTTTGTTTTGATTTCTGATCAAATTTGACTTTAAAACTCCAAATTTGGTGATCTCGAATTTTCTTGTAACTTGGAAACCAAAAGATTGACGAATTGAATTTAAAAATACGAATTAAGCTCCATTGGAATTTATTTCTGAAGTATTTGTATATGGTAATATGATATGATCATAAATAATATTTAAGATTCATGCTTTTACATTCTCATGGATAAACAGTGAGGAAAAAGCTGCGTCTATCATTCTATTAAGAATGAGTGTTACAAAATGCTTTAATAACAATTAAGCATTGTCAGAAAAATTTGGAAAAAATGCAAAAATACGTATAAGAGAAACGCACCATCATACTTTAAATTGAAATATAATGGGATGTCAGGAAGTATCAAGGAGGTTTTAAGGACCTTCGTTGAGCAATGTTAATGTGTCTTTATGGAAAGGGCTAACAATGCCAGAAAAATAAATGGTATAACTAACTGACTGACCTAGCTGTGTCAGATCCAGATCAGTAATATACATTCATAACTCAGACACTATTCAAGTCCTCAATGTAAATAATTCAATTGATATTAATTTCTTAAATGTCTCTATTACTCTTATTCTTGTGTATCCATTCGATATCTATTTCGATTACTTTTAGTCCTTTAAATTCTTTACTTTTAATGTATATTGTATAAAAAACTTGTCTTATCTGTATAACGTATATTTTATATTTTTGAATAACAATACAATTTATTAAAAATATTTTCACTTGTTAAGAATAATAAACATTTGAAATAGTGGATATTCAGTAATATCAAGTTCCCCACAAAAAGTTTGAAATATTTTAAACCACTGGAGATCACGTAATATAACTAAATTCACTAAAACTAGAAATTTACCAATAATTAGAAAAAATCTTTCGCGAAATTAATTAATTATATCATCATTGGTTTAAAGGAAATTTGACTAGTAAAGATTACATAAGTTACATCAATTATGCTTTTGCAAGTGGTCTATGCTTTATAAATTTGTTGTCCTCTGACAACAGAAATGACTTTATGAGTATTCCTACAACGATGACGAACCTAGTCATTCCCATAGTCCTAGGAGAAACTCCAACAAGAAGAATTTAAAAAATTTTAACTGTCTAGAAAAAACTAAGAATACTGGTCAATGAAGACAACCCGAATAGTAAAGCACTAATGACAAGTACTTCAAGAACATAGATGACAAAAAGCTAACAGGAGATCAAAACCCCTTCGATCTAGGGATGCCAAAACTACAAGAATGGTTACAGACAAATAAACCGGTTGGTCAGAGTTTTTGATAAATACTTATCTAATTATTCTATTGAAAAATATCGATGGATACTCCAATATAGAGAACAGACAATACCATGCCAATGTAAGATCGTTCTATGCAAATGTTGAGAAATATGTAAACTGGAAAGATGGCAATAGCAAAGAGGCTCCAAGCACACGGTGTTCAAGAGATAACAGGTACAAATTGAGTTTAAAATAGAAAGCAATACAAACTCATTACCTACTGACCATACAAGAAAAATGGAAGAAAAATTGATATGCATTCCAAGGAAAAACGACGACTCCTCATTTTTACTATTATTAAGTACTATTAACATTGACATCAAATAACTAAAATTTGAACAAAATCTCACAATAACTTTAGATAAATTCAGAAAAATTCTTGGAGGAAAGGAAAAATAGAGGATAGTTACAAACATACATGAAAGCAAGTGTTAATGGTACTAACTGTAATAATGACCCGGTATTAAAGAATAAAGACGTAGTAATAAGGATAATCTTCATGATTACCAATAAAAATATAGAAATCTGAAAAGATATCTATCGGGCAACGTTAGATAATAATAAATGAATTAAAATGGATAATAAAAACCCATACAATGTTTTAATCTTGACAATGGCGACTTTGGGCCAAACAAAGTTTTGAAAACGAAAATTAGCACGAATCCTCAAACCAAAGAATCACCTGAACCAGGATATCCTCAGCCTAAATACAAACTAAAGAAAGAAACTTAGAAATGATTAGCTAAGCTACTCAAACAGAGATGCCTTTTGTAGTTCTGGACAGTTCGATCAATACACTCAGCTCACTTTTCACTGAAAGATCCATTAAAATCAATACGGCCACATCTTCTTTTTCGTCATGGTGGATCGATAATGTGAAAGTATTGGATAAATTCACTCTTCTTCCAACAGCAAATCGTAGGTTTTAATAGGAAAGATTTGAATTAGAGAACAAAAAGATGAATAGATTATAGATGGTGGATTATACAAGAAAGGAACCTCAAAGCTTTGCAAATCAAGAGGAAATAGTAAGCCTAATAAGTAAAGAAACCATAGCGTCGACACTAAAGAACTTAAATACGAAATAATCCTTGTCAACTAGCCCACCTCAAAACTGTTAAAGAGTCAGAAGCACCCAATATCTTGTAAAACGAGCTTCACGAAATCTGGCTTTTGATGGGATCTAACTAGGGCCTCATTTGGAGAGAACAGAAGGGCTTCAGTGTGATATAGTGAATGGTTTTTCAGATAAATATAGGTCAACACATTTTAAGTTAAATGATTACCTGTTCATCAGTTACTATGTTACATAATTAGTTACAAATGAAGTCGATCTCATTGAAGTAGATGTTAAGTCCACGTGGCTTACATTGTGTAAAATATTAACTTACGAAACCAACATTAGGTACTAGGCCCCATTTCGAAGAGGCATATTTAGCCCACTGAATAGTGAATAATTCTTACATGAAGCTGAAACAAGCTGAAGTGTGAAACATTAGATGAAATGTTTAGCTAATACTGCATCAGCACAATCAAATCACCAAGTAACTCATATTTTGTTAGGGCTTAATGAGGAAAAAGGGGAAACTGTTCTGGAACTAAGAATACTGTTTAACCACTCTCCACCTGGTATCTTTGAATTAGCCTGCCAATACACTGTCCACCTACTGAAAAAAGACTTCTAAACACATTTCGAGGAAAAACAGAAGCATAAAAAAAATTTCTTAATGCGAAAGATCGTACAAGAGAGCATGTAAAAATTATTGCACACTAATACAAATTTTAAGTTTATACTGAATCTTGAAAGTCAGGTAAAAACTACCACATATGTCGCTTAACAACCGTGCACCAAATGAAGAGACAGGTTTAGAGAAATTTAACTTTGTCATTTTAAATATATCAACGCAAGTTCAATGTCCAAATTGTCCGATATCAATAATTGAAATTACTTTGTGAAATCATATCCCTTGAAAGTTTTTGTTCTATTGTCTAAATCACGATCCGATAAGATACAGGTCCAAATCCCGTCTGTGAATGTTCCGGTAATTTTGTATATGTTCTTCACTCTTCCTGCTATCGATAATAATCATAGATTTCACTACAAATTTTCCCCGTAAAGTCGTGGCAAGAGTTGACTTATTTTAAGAAAAAATTTGCTGTATGCAAGTTTTCCTGGTAAACTTTGAATTGCCCTAGACTTTTGTCGTCGGAGACTTGTTCGATAACTTTTTATGATAAAACTGTGCTGAAGATGGCTGCTTATATAGTAATTCCAGAGCTTTACTTGTATGGTAACAAATTTCAAATTTGCTTGTCCTTGCATTCGATTTCTGTGGACAAAAAATTGTAATTCTTGGTTTCCGCTTCTCTGCTGATTGGCTTGTCTCAAACAAAGCCTAATTAAGTTGGATAGTCGAGAAAAAAGTCAAATTAAGAAAATTAGAAAAATTTCAAATTATCAAAAAGGTTTGTAATTTTGGTTATTTATTTTACATAGGGACTCCACAAAGCAAGCGTCCGAGAAAAATTAAAATGAATAATAAAGTTTAAGAAAAAAATCAAAGCAAAAATTAAAATACAATTTGAGTTAATATAATTACTGGATAGAAAATTAATTTCTAATGAATTCTTGACTAAAGTTAAGAAAAATGGTCCTAAAATAAAATGTTAAATTTGTTGAGTGTATTGTAAAAATCTATATAGTTTATTTAATTATATTCTTTAAAAACATTTTGAATTTTTTATTTGAGTTCTTAAGAAGAATTTAAGTTGTTTGAAATAAAATATTAAATATACTATAGTTTTAAAATCTTCTAAAATTTGATTATTTGATAAACCGATCTAATTAGATCAAATTCCAATTTATTGAAAATGGGCGAGACCCCTTTTCTTAATATTTGAACCAAACTTCTAACTTTTACAATTACTTGATAAAACAAGTAACACTGGTCTATTAAATATGCCCGAAGTTTCTTAAGTTCATGTACAATCAAATAAATTTAAATTTATAAAAGCAAAATATCATGTAAAAATAGGAAACTGGTTTAAAAACTTTGTTTTATGCCTATTAGACATCCTAAAAAGTAATGTATTAAGTGAATTATATGAATAAATCAAACATTGTAATTGTATATTAAATTAAGTTATAAAATTCCCTTATGAACGAAAATTCATCATTACGAAAATAGGTTAAAGGACCCCTTTTCTTAGCTTTAGCTGAATATAATTATAAAGATATCGCCATGATTTTAAATTACTCGTCAAGCAACTAATTGAGATAAACAATTAACTTTTGCAGGAAATAGATTGCATAGAACTCGATGAATGGTAGAAAAAGAGTACATTTATACTCGAATTTATAAGTCTTAGCTTACTTAATCTGGTTTATATTAGTGTAGAGATATTTTGAAATATATAAATTCTAAAATAACTGCGCAGTAGATAGGCCACTCATTTGATATTAAAGAATAAATTACTCATACAAAGGTACTGTCAAGCGAGTGATAGAACGAGACTATAAGACTTTTATTGGATTATTCTTACGAGTATTGACATTGATACTAAAAGTAATAATTGTGAATAGGGTCAATCACTTTATTTGTATTATTTCATTCAAATTAATCCAAAATCTTCAATAAAACTGAAGCGCATAATAATTCATATTAAAAAAATACTTTAAGTTAATTAAAATAGATTATTTAGAGAACAAATAATAAAAGCCAAATAAAATTTTTATTATTTATATTTGATAATATTTATTTTTAATAATATTTCAATTTTACATCACATAATACAATAAGCTAAATAAGGCAATAATGGCTGAAAGCTCATGGAATAACAATAATTTAAACTCGAATGCATTCGCTTGATTTCGATCTGAAAATAAAACCAAAACTGTCATTTTGTGATCAAATCGTCAACACATCAATTTTTATAGCAACGATAATTGATCGAAATTAAGTAACAATTTATAAAAATAATACAATACTTACAATTTGTAAGTAAATAAAGAATAAGCATATACAAAAGAAATATTTAATTGGATCAGAAAAACTAATAAAATGTTAAGAGTTGTCTATTTTAAATTTATTTTTACTTTTCAATGCTTAATTAAATTATTATTGAAAAAATATTTTCATTTAAATCAATAAAATTTCAACATATCAAGTTTAGTTCAAATAAAATATATTAAAAAAGAATAAAAATTTTTTAAAAATGCTACAACTTAATCTTTTTGCTTGTAAATTTTTATTATATACGAATGGAAGCCTAATAGAATTTCAGTATATATTCCAAAAAAAACACAAAACAAGTCTGATATTTTGTAAAGAACACCGAATGTTACAACCCTATAGTTTTAAATAGATAGTAATTGTTAGATATTTAAAAATAATAAATGAACTGTTTTTATTAATTTATCACAGAAAATTCTCACCTGCTTTTGCATCTTGATCCAGTTCTGTGATGCTGGAAATAAATGATTGTTGATTCTGTGATTACTGGTTTTTTGCGATAAGCTAATGTGGAATCTAGGTTACATCTGGGTAAGCAAGGTAAATAACTTTGCTTCACTGTTCCTCGAAATGCCGCTTGTTTTCGTAGCTGGTGATTTAAATAAAGAACAATTTTAACAATCCAATACAGATCATCAAAAAAGAAATAATAAAATACGCTCATTTCGTTAAAATTTATGTTTGGCTTTCTTTAAGAACAGAATTTTTGTTGATAATCAGATAATGTTTCATATAATCAGAAATGTTGCTTCATAGATCATAGTTAAACAAAATTATGTGCTTCCGAATTTTTGAATTTCTTCGTCTCACCCATGTTTAATGATCATGATTAATGGATATTTTACATGAAACTGAATGAATATGAGATTTTGTTTACAAAGTACAACATATAACAACACTTTGTACCAACTTCTGGTTGAAATTTAAAGTCCTCTTCGTAACGTGATATAACACAGGTTAAAGGATCACTTTAATTATTCGAAATTTGTCATGGCATTCTTTTTTGAAGAATTTCCATGTACATGTCATTTATCCTTATTATTTATTGAGCATCTGTGAATCATAATATTTGTCAGAACTATTTCGATAAGGTTTTTAATATTATCTAATTTATAAAGAATTTGGCCAAGTAAATTATAAGAAACCCTAAATTTCATTATAGATAATAACAAAGAAAATCTTCAGATGAGTTTAGTTTCAATTTCTTGTACACAATTCATAATGACGACAATCAAATTACAGATGACCAACTAAATAGATGCTATAAATATATTTTTTAAAAATGCCGAAAATTTAATGTCATATTCTGCGAAAGTTTGTGGAAATTTTGAAATAAACTATTCTTATTGAAAACAAATCAACGAAACACTTACAAATACAGAGTAATACAATAATAATTATTAATATTACCATTGTAGTTACAAATCTATTACAAC